>CALYLW010000231.1:494520-597020 GCA_944989445.1 Ampullaceana balthica | reverse complement strand
TCCCATAACGTTTCCCCTTGGATTGCTGTGTGACCATGTCGGAAGAGAATGTAGTGCTAGGACAGGAATCACGCCATGTTGACATGCAACGACGGTTCTACGATGAGTTTTCTAAAGTAAGAGCCAATGCTGCCAAAAACAGCGTTTTTTAAAAACCGAAACAGTTACCAAAAGTTGCTGGACGATGTGAAAATGGCTAAGGCCACTATTAAGCAAGAACCACGTGACTATTGGCTGGTGAAACACTATGATGTCATGATGGTAGAAAATAAGAGTAAGTTGATCTACCCTGTTAAAGAAGGCGTGAGTGCCATTCTGTTTTATGTCGCGGACTCCGAGACATTTGACGCATTTCATAAAGCCCATTTGGCCATCGGTTAAGGAGGACGGGACATCGACTTTCAATCCCATCCTGATGAGGAATACTAGTTTATAATGATGTATCAAGGTCATCCCATAAAGGTCGTAGTTCTCAGGGCCCTGAAGACAAAGAGGGGACAAGAAGTTGCATACCAGCTCGTAGACATATTTACGTTGCTTGGTGCTCCATTGATTCTACAATCCGATAACGGCAGGTAATTTGCAAACAATGTGGTAAGCAGCCTAAAGGAGTATTGGCCCACCTTTAAGATCGTTCATGGTAAACCGCGCAACATACAAAGCCAGGAGAGCGTCGAAAAAGCTACTAAGACATCGAAAATACGTTGTGTACTTGGATGCAAGATGAAATAACTGGCCACTGGAGTGAGGGGTTACGGTTCGTCCCATTCAAGAAGAACAGAGCTTTTCATTATGAGATTAAAAGATCACCATACGAAGGTCTCTTTGGCTGCAGAGCTAAAGTAGACCTCACAACGTCGTCCCCACCTGACGATGATTTACAAAATGTGGAAACAGAGGAAGACCTTAAAATAATACAGAGCGTACATCATGTGCTTTATATTGTATTACTTCCACTTCAAGATACGTAATTATCAATAAAGTCTTTTGTTGTGCTCTTTTTACACTTTGCCTAAACGAAATCCGGCATTCTATAGAATGCCTAGGCAAAGTATGCAACAATTTTACAAATTTCATACTTTGCCTGAAACCATCAGGCATTCTATACATTGCCTAGGCATTCTATAGAATGCCTGATTTCCCACATTGCATGTAACATATATTTCAATGTACATAATTTCCGTTGTCTGTCTGTAGGTATGTATGGATGTACTAATTAAATTGCTGTTAGGTGTCATTGCGATATATTTTGTTTTATTCTCTTGATGTTTTTTTTTCGGGCTTACCCATTAAATTCCTATGCGCCTTTATTATAAAGTTTGAGCTTATATTTTCATACAAGGCGTGTATCGGAAGGCGCGCAAAAAGGTGTGCAAAATAATTATAAATAAAAGACGCGCTGTAAAAAAAAAGTATTATATGACGTCATTGTTTTAGCTTATATTTAAATTTTTGAAAAAGGAACGATGTAAGTTTAAGTTTAATATTTCGTATTTATAAAACAAGGATAAGTTACTTATGTTATTGATTCCCGTTGTCTGTATGGATGTAGTGCTGTTAGGTTGCGCTGCGATCGATTTTGTTTTATAGTGCTGTTTGAACCAAAAAAGATTCCGTCATTTTTGGCGGGCGATATCTAGTATCTAATACATAATCGCCGTTCGTATGCGTGTCATTGTTTTATGAGGATTTTTAATTATAAAATACTTTGTGTGCATTTCAGGAATATTTCGCAGGCGCCCTACAACCCCTATGCCAAGTTACTTTGTGTACATTTCAGGAAGTTTAATATTTCGTCCGCCTGCTACATTAAAAATATGGTGTACAAGAAAATCTATGATATTTAGATGTTCATATCGTATTGTGTTCATGGCAATAAAAGATAAATGTTCTTTTCTATTGCAGTATTTCATACATTTCTTTGTTATTTCTGTTCATATCGTATTGTGTTCATGGCAATAAAGGCCACATGTTCTTTTCAATTGCAGTATTTCGTATGTTTCTTTGTTATGCCTTCGGTCGGATTTCGTTCAGCCAGCTTCACACGGCTTTTCCACTAGTATGTAATAATGTGCACACCCGCACCGCAACGCACTATTCGCACAGCACTGATACGTACTATATAGAAGGAAATTTTAAGGAGACAATGCTTCAAAACATCAACCATAATGCGCATTTCGGAAAGTATGTGCCCGTTCTTTCCCCACTTTATTTGTACTATCTATTATCAATTCTACGCCGCGTGTCTGATCTAGTATGTTATATGAATCTATTTGCATTCAAGAAGTACAGTGAGTTTATTTTTATTTTTACTTTTTTTGCGGTGGAGATTAATTGTGATTTGTTTGTTTGTTTTGCTTTATTTTTTATTATTATTTTTTTTCTTTTGCAAAGGCGAAACTTTCTAGAACCGAGTTTCCTTCCTGTTGTAAATTATTCTTAGAGATTATTTTTCTGATGCGTCCTAGTGCCAAGCGCCTCGTAAAGCGCCAGAAATCCGCATTGGATTGGTTATGTACGATAATACAGCGACCGGGCATAGGTCTACTAGTGTAGGCATTTTCGTGTACTGCTAAAATATCATCAACTTTTATAAATTATGGGTTTTAATAACTTTTAAATGTATACTTCAAAATTTGATAATTAAAATATATTGAAACTGAATGAAGCGGCTTGATAGGGAATAAATCATTATAAAATAATAGCAAGTCAGTTGAACATTTGCTTACATGATTTTTGAGACTTTCGAAATCTAAATGATCGTGAAATCCAATCCCCAATAAGACCCAAGAGTTATGTTTCCCTTTCAGCTCCTTCAACAAGCGGAATATTGTGTCTGCTTGCGATATTTTTTGTGACATGTCCATTTTGAGTTTAACCTGTGCATGATTAAAAAAAATAATAATGTATGCTTCAGCATAAAAGCAAATTTTGAAAAAGTAAAGATACATTTTTATCGTAATTTTGCACAAGCTTGTGTAAATTTGGCATTAGTCTTTAAGTAAATGCAAAATAAACATTTAATTAAAAAATAATTTAAAAATATAAACCAACCAACAAACAAACAAACAAACAAACAAACAAACAACAAACAAACAAACAAACAAACAAAAAACAACGAAAGTGTTGACAAGAAGCCTCCTTTCAGAAAACAACACCTAAAATTATGTATTAAAAAATTAATGACATGACAACACTGAACTGTGATGTAATGTCCAATAATCATTGTGTATGCTTTTCTAGAAATAACATTAAAAGATACATTAATTAATGATAGGGAATAAAGCGATGTTGCTTTGAAAACATTTATGGTTTTAATTTTCACACGGCATTCAAAGATGCTAGAACATCATGTATCTTTATGATAAAAAATGCAATTCCTTCAAACAAGCTTTAAAAATTATAGTCGGCTCAAATATAACATTTCAAGATATATTATTTATGAAACTTGTACGCACTGGACTATCGATCCGAGGCAGATCCCGAGTCGCGGGTTCGAGTCCGGGTACTGGCAAAGCCCCTGGGGCATTGTGCTGGCCACACATTCCCCTGCTCGTTAGTTGGTGGCTAAAAAAAACTTGTGAACGCTACATCACTTGCCCCATAGTCCGTCATTGACTGAAAAAAAAGGGGGGGGGTCTTCTACTTTAAAAAAAAGACACCATAGTCTGGCCTAAAGGACAATAAATAATTAATCCATTTATAAACAAGTAATAAAAACTCGAATGGGTATTTAAACGCAATTTCCAAGAAAGAATTTCCGATTTTTTTTTAATTCAAGGGAAATCATTCTAGATTACATTAAAAGTCATTTCAAATCAATAATTCTGAAACTAACCAAAACATCTGCTATCTACAAATTGCTGCCAAAATTACGGGAGTCGAACGGAAAGAGATTTTTCAAAAATATTTCTTCAACATTGTTCTACATGTTATTAGCTATCGCTTGGCGTACGTTTCAACCCGGTAGATGTTATGGTTGGCGAGAAATTGACAAAATACTGATATTTTTAATTTTTTAAAATTTTCCAGGAAATCCAGTAAACCTTTTCGGTATTGTTTTTTTGCCGGTGCACATCCTTGGGCCTCATTAACATATTTGCAAAAGAGGCCGTCCATAAAGTACGTCACGCTCCAGAAGGTGGGGGGGATGTAAGAAAGTATGACAGTTTGTGACAGGGGGGTGGGGGGTCCGGCCATGTGTGACGTCACGGTTTTATATATTAACTTTTAATTATTTTGTTAATAAAACACATTTTTTTTGTTCGAAAGTGTGACAGGAGTTGCATGATCAAGCTCGAAAAGACAGGACAGACATTTCAAAAATATAAACGCAATTTTTCCCATGGGAAATTGAGTTAAAAACTAGATACGCCCCGCGGCGTAGCATACGCCGCAGACTTGCTCATGGAAAGTACAAAGAAAGGGGGAACAGAACGGACACAAACTACAGCACGAAGAAATAAAAGAACGCGAGTGAACGTCGGTGGGGGAAACCACTGACGCATTGTTGGTCTCGAGACATTCACAATAAGGTTATCGACCTATCCACCAACCTTCACCACCCTAGCTTGCCAACCATAAACTGTGATTGGCCGACCCTAGTGAGGGTCAGCCATGTTCGAAAAAAAGGGGGAAAAGAACGGGCACAAACACACATTTCTTGTGTTTTCGATTCTCATGTTTATGAATCTTTAATACTTTAATTTAATAAATTTGAGTTAAAACCACATGTAATATTTTTGGTATACGGGAATTTTTTTTCAAATTCATATCTCCCATTTCCATGCACGGTAACTCCATTCATTCCATCGCCTGGGTCAGAAATGCTTCCAATAAGGAGAAACAAAGTCCCCTTCCTTCCTTAGATTAAAACTAAAAAAACTAAAACTGTTAACACCAATTTTAGAAGGCATTGAAAAATATAACGTGTCTCCTAACGAAATTAGTAACATTATTTTAAAGTTATTTGTAAAAAAGGGGTAAACAAGATACAACTAAACCCTCACCCCGCCCCCCCCCCGTACCAAAGCAAACACAAATCTTACAGTCCCATTGCACTCGTCAGTGTTGAAGATGATGTTGTATCTACAGTCAGCGAAGTACCGGAAATACTTGTCACATTTAGCTGCGACAGCTGTGGAATAAAAAAAATGAACATTAGGCAAGTGTTTTGAACTGATTTGTACAAAATGTGTCTAGATCAGAAACCCATGATTCGGCTCGAGACTAAAGCGGAAAGGTGATATAGAGGCAGGTTAACAACCCTGGATCTATAATTACCAGTGAAATACATTTGAGTGATGTTTGGATGGGGTTGCACGCCAGATACTTCCAAGTGGTATGGCTTTACTGTTGATTCGACGCTTATAGAAGTGGAACTTGGTGATTTTCTTCATCAAAATTTTGAGTGCGCCCCGTAATGAAGAAACTTAGAAACAAACTTCAAATACTTGAATACCTTCCCATTTGTTCAGAATAATTCACTTCATCAAATCACACGGACAAATAAAAACAACCCGCGAAACAAAGTTTTTGAATATAAATCCCTTATATATGTCACATAAATAAAAGTATTGATTATGTTCAATATAATACGCACCACGCGACACACTATCATAAACATTTACAGACTGAACGTTACTGCACTCTCCTTGCTGTAAACCCGGGGATGTGGTCATTGATGGCTGGAGTGAACTCCAGTGACCCGTGGTGGTCAACTATAGTAGACGGCTTCATAGAGATACATAGAGAAAAACTAAAAATTCATTAATTTAGTTACGTTACATTCGATCGATCTGAAATTTTGATACCATGCATTGTTATGTGACACAAGTCTATGTGCAAAATTTCAGCTCGATAGCATCACGAGAAGTGTGTCATTCTTGACTTTTTTTTCCGCCCGACCAAGACACCACGACGAGACGGTGAAGTTAATATAATGGGTTTTTAAAATTAAACAACCCGTAAAAACAAAGTTTTTGAATATAAATCCCTTTTATATATGAGACAGAAATAAAATTATTGATTATGTTCTAAATAATACACACCGCGCGACAAACATTTACAGACTGAACGTGACTGA
Organism: Ampullaceana balthica; assembly: GCA_944989445.1. NCBI lineage: Eukaryota > Metazoa > Mollusca > Gastropoda > Lymnaeidae > Ampullaceana > Ampullaceana balthica. The sequence goes on along the minus strand of CALYLW010000231.1, from coordinate 590,935 downwards.
ACTTCTCTTGATGTAAAACACGGGGATGTGGTCATCGATGGCTGGGGTGAAATGCAGGGAACCAAGGAGGTAAGCAATAGCAGACGGCTTCATAGAGATACATAGAGATAAACTAAAAATTAATTAATTTAATAACGGTAACTTTCGATCGATCTGAAATTTTGATACAATGCATTGTTATGTGACACAAGTGTATGTGCAAAATTTTAGCTCAATAGGATTACGAAAAGTGGGTCATTTTTGACAATTGTTTTTCCGCCCGCTCGCCCACCGACAGACATAGAGAACGACAAGACAATGAAGCCAATATACGGGATTTAAAAATAAAATTTTTGACTGTAAATCCCTGATATATATGAGACATATATAAAAAGTATTGATTATGTTCTATATAATACGCACTGCACGACAAACATTTACAGACTGAACGTGACTGAACTCCCCTTGCTGTAAAATACGGGGATGTGGTCATTGATGGCTGGAGTGAACTCCAGTGACACGTGGTGGTCAACTATAGCAGACGGCTCCATAGAGATACATAGATATAAACTAAAAATGCATTAATTTAATTAAAGTACATTCGAACGATCTGAAAGTTTGACACAATGCATTGTTGGGTGACACCAGTCTATGTGCAAAATTTCAGCTCGATTGAATTACGGAAAATGGGTCATTTTTTACTTTTGTTTTTCCGCCCGACCAAGAGATCACGACAAGACGGTGTAGTTAATATAATGGATTTTAAAAAAAGAAAGGTTTCAACGAATCCCTAGTTATTTATCGTATGAAGTTTCTCAGTAACGCATGCAGAAGTCATAGTCTAAGGTGGGTCAAACAAGATCACACAGATTCTGAAAGAAAAGGGTTTGTGGTAGTGAGTAGGATGGCTTTACGTACTTCCGCACAGTTTATTTTATTCCACACGTTTAATGTTCTGTTTGTTCGTAGAAGGGCAATAAGCAACAAACATTTTTGTTTGGGAATCATTAACAAAAACGGATTAGTAAGCAATTAATTTCATTTAATAACCTTATTTTAGCTTATCTTATCCAATTTATTAAAGCCTTTTCTTCTTAGGAGAGATTATTGCGTCCTACGCTTATCTATGGCTTAAGTCTAGTCTTGCATTTTATTAGAGTTTTAAATGTCGATGGTGTGTTCAACAGTAAACACAAGATTATGATTAATTTAATATATGACAATGGAATCAAAAGGGCTACGGGCTAATTATGAAGTAACTCACAACAAAGTCATGAATTTAAATAGCACACATCAATGCAATTAATAAAGATGATCTAATAAAAAATCGGTTAAAGTAGGAAGGATGCGTTCTGATGTAGTTGAGTATCTTTGTACAGAATTCTCACCGCGCTAAATATCTATTTATATATCTTTTTAGTTTAGAATATTCGTCAGTGGAACTTCCAGTAATGAACCCTATAAGGTTTGTCATTTCTAAAACCGGAAACGTGATAGCTATATGAGCAATGTTCTATTTTAAAATTATATTTTAGCGGAACAATGTTTTGAAGCATAAATACAATCGAATCACTATATTCTCAAAATTATTACGTTAGCATATTAAAATTACGAAACTGTTTTTCATTTTACAAGTCCAATAAGCTGTCTTAAATTAACGAATAAGTCAATATACCTACCTCAAATATTACTATTATTAGACTTCCAGTTAATTATGACAAAGCCTATTCATAATATCAATTAGAAGTTGACAAATGTTAAAATGTTGAAAAGTCGACATTTTGATCTTACACATATGACAAGTTAACAAAATTAATTTACATAGGCCTCGAGACAAATTCTTTTCTGCAGTTACTGAACTTATATAAATCACAAGCCTTAGTCTATACAACGTAATGAACCCATAAGTTGAAAGAGGTCTTCATGAACGTTGCTAATAAATTTTGAAATGAATTTTATGTCACGGATCAAAGCTGTGCAAGATAAAGCCAAATAAAAGTTCAATGTATCGCAAATAAAAATTTAAAATAAAACAAACCCGTAAAAACAAAGTTTTTGACTATAAATCCCTTATATATGAGACATAACTAACAGTAGTGATTATTTTTAAACATTTACAGACTGACACTGAGTGATGTCCCTTGTCTTTAATAAATGGGGGTGGGATGTGAGGGGGTGTCGGCACGACGGTCGTCGTCAACACGACGGTCGGCGTCAACTCAAACTCACGTGGAACCTGAATTTAAAAAAAAACAACAAACAGTGAATTTTGAATTACATACCTCATATAAGGATAAACTAAAAATGCATTAATTTAATTATGGTACGTTCGATCGATCTGAAATTTTGATACGATGCATTGTTAGGTTCGACGGGTCCGTGTGCCAAATTTCAGTTTGATCGGATCATGGGAAATGGGTCATTTTTGACTTCTGTTTTTCCGCCCGCCGAGCCCAAGACAGACAGACAGAGAGAGCGAGAGAGAGAAAGACAGAGAGAGACGGCCGTGAAGTTAATATAAGGGATTTAAAAAGCAAGTTTTTATATTTATTTTTACAATAGTCATAAATAGTTCCAACCGACACCATTGCATTATAGAATTATTTACTCATATTAAACAAAACAAACCCAAATGTCCCGTTTAGATACCTCACCCACAATGATATCACTCGGAGATTTACATACCATGATCAGCAAGAATTTCCCCCAATGTGCTACACCAGGGGTTCCCAACCTTTTTGTACGCTAGAGCACATTCTAAAATATCGGTAGGTTGGCGGGCACCACCTATTTGTAATCGACAAACACCTTCCATAACTTCTCATTTTCACATAATTTACATGTATTATCTTATAATCCTAATTTATTAATAAATATTAATCAAAAATGTTTCTAAATAATAACATCATTATTCAAATTGCACACACACAGAGAAATGTTTTTACAAAACGTAAACAAAGTAAACTAAAAAAAACCCCCACAATTACAAAGAAAACATTTTATTAAAAATACATATCAATAATATTGAATAATAATGTGATCTTTGGCATTGCATATGATTGGCCAGTGCCTGACAATTAGGAGGGTGTGACAATAATCCTGTTAGCAAACAGTCATAAAGATGCTAATCGGTGAGTCGAGATATAAATCATTATTTTATTAAGTTCATGTTTGAAAACACTGATTCGCATTAATGTCTCGAACCGAAAAATGATTCAATTTTATACGCCACCTTTTTCAAAAATGGGAACTTTTATCTGTCTACTGTATTCCAAAAGTCATCTGATATTATGGATTTTTAGCAAAATAGCATTCTTAAGGTCCCAAATTTCTAACTCTAGTTCTTCTATCTTACCTTCAACAAAATAAGCAATACATGCACCCATTTCCATTACATTTATTTTGCCAGTAAAAGGATTGATACAGAAGGAAACACTTGGCTCAATATGTTTAAGCTGCAAAAATCTCGCTTCAAACTGTTTTTTTAACACCATGGTGCCCGCGGGCACGGGGTTGGGAACCCCTGTGTTACACGAATGATGTTATGAATATTATCTACGTCAGGGGTGGTCAGACCTGTAGTAAATGAGAGCCGCTAGACCAGGGGTGGCTAGACCTGTAATAACTGAGGATCACTAGACCAGGGGTGGCCAGACCTGTAGTAGCTGAGAGCCACTAGAATAGTAGTGGCGGCAAGACCTGTGGTAACTGAGAGCCACTAGACCAGGGGTGGCCAGACCTGTAGTAATTGAGAGTCACTAGACCAGGGGTGGCCAGACCTGTAGTAGCTGGGAGCCACTAGACCAGATGTGGCCAAACCTGTAGTAGCTGAAAGCCACTAGACCAGGAGTGACCAGACCTGAAGTAACTGAGAGCCATTGGACCAGGGCTGGCCAGACCTGTAGTTAACTGAGAGCCACTAGACCAGGGGTGGCCAGACCTGTAGTAACTGAGAGCCACTAGACCAGGGGTGGCCAGACCTGTACTAGCTGAGCTGAGGCGTAACTATGTTTTTGGCGCCCTTGGCTAATATATTTTTCGCGCCCTTTGATGTATTGACAAGTTTCAGCTTTGCGATTTATTCAATGGTTAGAACAAATAATTGAATTCCTCTTATTTATTTTATTTATGACAATTGATCTAATTACGTAGTCTGACACTGACAGTCATACAACGTGAATATAAAAAATGCATAAGACAAGAATAATACTATTTTCAGTTTATTATTGACTAAATAATACCAAATAAATTGGTGGATAAAACGGGATATTATTGCATGATAGAGGATACACCTTCCCTCCCCACCCCCACTTTACTCCCTCGACAGTGGGATGGAGATAGTAGGATATTTTAAATTAATTTTTAAAATTCTTTTTAAAAGAAAGACTGTAAAATCATATTGACATTATTTGTATTATAATAAGTCCAGAAAAGGCTACAAACATAATAAAAATTAGTATAATGGTTTAAATGAAATATATTTAAATATAATTAATTATTCACTTTTTTGTTATCGAGGATAAAAGTGAAATACAGTCGGACCTCGCTATGTCCAACTTCCCTAGGTCGAAAACCTTCCTATATCCAATTAATTGTTAGGTCCCGCTAAATTCCATAATAGTAATGTATTTTAGATCTCCTTAACTCCAAGATTTTTAGCTTTCAACCTCCCTTAATTGAATTTCCAAGGCGTTCGTGTTATTATTCTGAAAATACATTTCAGAACACATGTGCCGTAGAGCCACGTAAATGGACGTAAATTCTTATCTTAATGCAGGGCAGAGCCGTCTTTACACCAGTTTGGGCCCCCGGGCAAAGAAATAGTGTTGGGCCCCTCCCCCGCAGGAATAAAAAAATAAATTTTACATAATATATATAAATAAACATATTCCCATGGGGCCCCTAAGCTCGTGGGCCCCCGGGCAAATGCCCAACGGGCCTATGCGTTAAGACGGCCCTGGTGCAGGGGTCTTTTGCCTAGACCAGGGTTTTCCAGACCTGTAGATACTGAGAGCCACTAGACTAAAGGGTGGCCAGACCTGTAGTAACTGAGAGCCACTAGACCAGGGTTGGCCAGACCTGTAGTAACTGAGAGCCACTAGACTAGGGGTGGCCATACCTGTAGTAACTGAGAGCCACTAGACCAGGGGTGGCCAGACCTGTAGTAACTGAGAGCCACTAGACCAGGGGTGGCCAGACCTGTAGTAACTGAGAGCCACTAGACCAGGGGTGGCCAGACCTGTAGTAACTGAGAGCCACTAGACCAGGGGTGGCCAGACCTGTAATAACTGAGAGCCACTAGACCAGGGGTGGCCAGACCTGTAGTAACTGAGAGCCACTAGACCAGGGGTGGCCAGACCTGTAGTAACTGAGAGCCACTAGACCAGGGGTGGCCAGACCTGTAGTAACTGAGAGCCACTAGACCAGGGGTGGCCAGACCTGTAGTAACTGAGAGCCACTAGACCAGGGGTGGCCAGACCTGTAATAACTGAGAGCCACTAGACCAGGGGTGGCCAGACCTGTAGTAACTGAGAGCCACTAGACCAGGGGTGGCAAGACCTGTAGTAACTGAGAGCCACTAGACCAGGGGTGGCCAGACCTGTAGTAACTGAGAGCCACTAGACCAGGGGTGGCCAGACCTGTAGTAACTGAGAGCTACTATACCAGGGGTGGCCAGACCTGTAGTAACTGAGAGCCACTAGACCAGGGGTGGCCAGACCTGTAGTAACTGAGAGCCACTAGACCAGGGGTGGCCAGACCTGTAGTAACTGAGAGCCACTAGACCAGGGGTGGCCAGACCTGTAGTAACTGAGAGCCACTAGACCAGGGATGGCCAGACCTGTAGTAACTGAGAGCCACTAGACCAGGGGTTGCCAGACCTGTAGTAGCTGAAAAAGTTGTTGAGAGCCGCATTGAAACACTATAGGTCACGACATCACTCCCTATAAAGAACTACTTTTGTGTTAATTTTTAAAAAAATCCTTTATATTAACTCGCGGTGTCTGCGGCCGCCCGCCCGACCACCCGCATTTGTCGCCAAAACTTTTGATCGATTTTTAGCCCACTTGCTCGTAAGCTAGCGAGCTGAAATTTTGCAGGCAGTTTCATACCGATGATAAAAAAAATGTATCAACATTTCAGATCGATCGCCTGTACCGTAATTAAATTATTGATTTTTAAGATTATTTTATTTATTCCTATGTATCATGCTATTTTTTTGAGATAGAGCGTCGCGGTGCGTATTATATTGAACAAACTTTCTGTCGCGCAATAAGGTGCGTATTTTATTGACAACTCTTTTTATAAACATATTCCTGATCGGTGCGCATTATATTAAACATGTTTTACGACACAACTGCAATTTTGTATTTCTGGATGGTCTGGTGCTGCGTATTGTAATGAACATTCTTTTAGTTACGTCTCGTACATAAAGAATTTATAGTGAAAAACTTGGTTTTTTACGTTTTTTTTTCGAATTTAATTATTTAGAAATTTAAATTGTTTTACCCCTAATCATATGCTGAAAAAATAAATATATGCCTTTCAGTTATTACACAATTAACAAATATACATGTAAAATTTATGAATAGAAAAAAACACTGTATAGAAACTAATAATTATAGTGAAAATTAATTGTTATGATTCTGCTGAGAGAACTTTTAACAAGCAATATTCTTCATTTCTCTTTGGAACCTTGTTGTTGTGGTGCAAAGAAGTTCTGCCAGATGCTGGCTACTAACTACTGCTAGGTGCTTTGATTTTATTAACTCCATTGTAATGTACAAAGACTTAGAGCAATAGGTGGCAAAGAAAATGGATACAAGTCATCAGCCAGCTTTCTTAAGTTGAGAATATTTTACTTTTGGCACGAGCTTCCAGAAATCCACGACACATTGTGACTTGCGCACCGTCACCAAACCCTGAAGTCCCTGTAAGTCTAACACAGGGGTCGGGAAACCATGGCTCGCGAGCCAGATGTGACTCTATTGATGGCTGCATCTGGCTCTCAGACAAATGGTTAATTTTTTAAAATAACAACTTTTATTCAGACTCCTTTGATATATATATTAATTGCATAAATTAAAAAAGGCTTAACAATGTTATTAAAAAGAATTCAGAGACATAATTATTGTACTTTTAGTCTTGAAATTACACAAAATGCCGCGGTTTGGCATCTGTTTATCTACGCTATTTGCATACCTTCAGATACATCCTCCTTGAGGACATGTCGAGGGTTCTTATCTCGCAATATCGCGAGCAGCGCTGTGTACAGCTGCCTCATGTACGAGTCGCCGATAAAGTAGATGGTCTTGTTTCTGAGGATGGGACACACGTCCGTCTCGTCTCTGAAGCTGGACAGCTTTAAAAAGAAAGGGAATTGACTAGAGATGGCTTCAGATTATTTTATTAAAAAATGTCAAATGGATTATTATTTTAAATGTCTTATCCAATAAAAAATAATTATCTACTTCTGGCGAAGGTGGTGTCACTTCCGCAACCTTTTTTTCTTCTTACGCCACTGGTGGATGAACTACTTACCCCCACCCCAAATACAGAAATAAACCTGAAAAAGCAAATTTGTTTAAATGGGACATGGGGACATTAATCTTTCTCCTAAAGAATTGAGATTTATGTACGAGTCTGTTCCGTTTGAAGGAATTTCTCCTAAAGAATTGATTTTTATGTGCGAGTCAGTTCCGCTTGAAGGACTTTCTCTTAAAGAATTGAGATTTATGTACGATTGAGTTCTGCTTGAAGGACTTTTCCCAAAAGAATTGAGATTTATGTACGATTCGGTTCTGCTTGAAGGACTTTTTCCTAAAGAATTGAGATTTATGTACTAGTTAGTTCTGCTTGAAGGACTTTCTCCTAAAGAATTGAGATGTATGTACGATTCAGTTCTGCTTGAAGGACTTTCTCCTAAAGAATTGAGATTTATGTACGATTCAGTTCTGCTTGAAGGACTTTCTCCTGAAAAATTGAGATTTATGTACGAGTCAGTTCCGCTTTAGGAACTTTAAGAGCGGCGTAAACCAACCTTAACAGTGACGTCATCAGGTATCCAGGTGGCAAATTCTGCGTGGATCTGCGATCTCATGTCATAGCATTCAGTGCATTGACACTCATGGACAGTCTTGTTACTGCACGAGTTGTTCATACAACACGGCGTGGCGCCCTTAGGGTTGCACACAGCTCTGTACCACTGATGCCCTGGGAAGTTGACGTTTCCTGCCAGAAATTGTTTCAGAAAAGTCTCATTTTTGAATCTTATTGCAGCGCTGTGTTTTAAAAAAACAACATTTAACTCATCAAGTTGATCTATAAAAATTAAAAGCAATATACAGACTTATTCAAAGTTTTCAACTATTTTTTAAACAGCTATTCTTTCATTAAACAAATTAATCAATGACGTTATTTTCGCTCACCACATTTGTTGTCTGACCGTTGCAGGTCTTTGGGTAGTTTGTGGTGCGCGCGTGTCCGGTCGATGAAAGCCTCCAATTCCTCCAGCTCACGCGCGGTGTAATTCCCAAGTGACCAATGGCCGGCAAGCAGCTGGTCAAAAAACTGTTGGTCTCCAGTGAACGAATGAGAAATGACCGCGTCGTTTTGGGACGTAAAGTTTTTCGCTTTATTGACCACCTTTTGGGGGCCACTCGGAAACTTTGGGGCGATGGTCATGTTGGTGTACACGTTCTTCTTGTAGACTTGAGAAGTTCTGTCCGTATTAGTACTGGCATTTAATGACGCGTTTTGTGGAAAATGCGACCATGTCACAAACAGGATGTCATCACGGGCCAATGTGACCAAGTAATTAGCAAGGGTTAATAGAGAGAAAGCTGCAAGCAATGTTACCAGATACCGCACCTTGAAAGCCCTGGATATCTTCCTTGCATATGACATAGCTTCTGAGTACGATTTAATAACAGATGTAGTTTTCTAGGCACCAGGAAATACAAAAACTTTATTATAACAACAACAACATTAGTACGGACTAATAATAACATTTATTAGTTCACCACTGAAAAATTTACAAGATAATAAGATATTCCGGAATATTTTTTAAAAACAAAAACGAGAATAAATATCAGTAATAAAAAGCATACGTTTTAAGGGTAGTAAACATTCAGTATAACATAACCTAAATTATAGTTTTTCGTTTCACGACTTCAACCAAGCTCTTTAGTAATACACGCTTTATGGTTGTCGATAGCATATTTGCACACACATTTTCAATTCCTTCGACAGATATCAAAATATATTTTTGCCTTTCGTCAGTTTAAAAAAACCCACTAGAATTTAAATGTTTTGAAATTATTTTAAAACCATTGGTAGGCTACTACGTGTGAGATCTTACAATTAAAATTCAACATTCTTCACAATAAATAGCTACTCGGAGTCTCGGATCGATATCTTAAACTTATGAACATGGAGGCTTTGAAATTGAGTATTAATTAAAGTATTAAATTAAAATAATTTAATTCGTAGCCAATTCTCGATTTATAAAGTGCTTTGAAGCTTAGGTCTAACAAATTCAAAGTTATGAAAATGCTCTTTCTTTTTTTAAATTTTATTTTACCAACCATCATCTGATAAGAAGGCACTTGATTCATCTGACCACCGATCAGACACGTGTTTTAGATAATTTAGTTAAATGTGGCTAAAATATTTCTGGCAACACTATGCAGGTTTAATGTCCAACCTGGCAACACTATGCAGGTTTAATGTCCAACCATGACAGCATTCTTCACCGCTTTTAAATGGGAATTAGGTGTTTGAGCAGATGAGACTTATTAAATTTTTCTTGTATTTTTCAGGTAGAGAGAACTCTATTTGCGAACTGAATCGAAAAGCAAGGGGTGCGAACTCCATTAGATCCAATGTTTAAAAACAAGATCAACAACACTAGCCTCTGTACTCGGGGTTCCACAGATATCATAGGATAAAACTTGCCCTCTAACTAACATATACATTAAAGGCTATGCGGTTAACAAGCACTATTTAACTCCATTAAAAAAATACAGACATAAGACATTAACATTATTTTTATGAATATTTCATTCCTTGACAGGACCCCTGTCATCCCATATGATCCCATATTTCGATGGGATCGCACACACCAATATGATCCTGTTGCATAATGGGATCCCGTTCTCAAAAAGATCCCGTTTCTTAGTTCCCTGGTTGGTATCAATACTTTTAGCAATAAATTTAATTGTATCCGATTCGAGATGGGGTCCCATTCCCTGTGATTTTTGGTTTTGGCTTTTCTCACGTTTTCCATTTAGATCTCGCTCTAGGTCGGATTATGAATGTATCCAACAAATTTGGTGAAATTTCATTAATACACAAAGTCGCGTTGACTGTTTTAAAATTCATAATAATAAACCATAACCATCCTAACCATCCTCCCTCATAACAGATAAGAGTTTAATACAAAAAATATTTTTCTTTGGCGTAATTATTTTTCGAATAAGAAATACTTTTTCAAAGAAATGCAATAGCTAGAGTGGCGTAGCCAAAGGGGGAAGGGGGATATGCCAGGCGGCACTTTGTTATGGCTGGCAAATTCCTCGACGTTAATAATAATTAGCTTTTCAGAATGACAATTTTTTTAAAAAGTGGCAATTTTTAAAAATCAAAATGAAGTAAATATCAATTAAGAAATTTTAGAAACAAAATAAATGAACTATCATAAAATATGTAAACATTTTTTACTGCCAAAATTTCAAACTCAATATTGGATATACATTATTATGATAGTAATGCTACTGAACTGTAAAAACCACAAGGATTAAGTAGAATGAGAACGTGACACTGCTCTGGTAATAACTTAATTGATCCTTCAAATTTGACAGTCACTCCTTTTGTAGAATCGAATATTTCGGTACCCTATCAATTTCAAATCCGAGCCAATCAAATGCTCCCGGTGGATCTTTGTTGGGGGCGGCAAATCCGTGTTGTTAATTACCTTCTAACATTGAAAAAATTCTAAATAAAGTTAAATAAAATATAAGAAAATCCAAGGAAAACAAAGGGAAAAAAAAGAAATGCAGGAAATATATTAAATTTTGTGATTGTTTCTAATGCCAAAACTTAAAATTTCATCATGAATCTCAAATCTCCTAATACAAATACTCCTGAACCGAAAAACCAAGGGGCTAAAGAAGATTTAAAAAATGACACTGGTGTGCTGGTAAATATAAATGATTCAAGTTTGTCAGAAGCTCATCTTGTGGAAGCTAAAATTGCTGTAACCGTTAATTCTAGCTACAACAAACAAAATTTCAACAAAATACAGTGATTTAATTGATATAAATAAATTGCCCGTACGTACAGAAGAAAATTTGTGATTGCTCTATAAGTGCATTGAGATTGAAAAAGTGTTCAAAATATTAACATTAACTTCACCAAAATAGAGATGAGAAGGATGTGCGACGCGAGAATGATTTTAACGTAAATAAACTACTGAAAAATGCGTTATTAAATTACTTATTCTCTTCAAAAAAGTAAGACTATTTTCATTTTAATGACTTTGTGTGTGGCATAGACAAAAAACAAATGAAAAAAATATATAACTTGGATTTTATTTTATGACATTTTTTTTTAAAGAAGTCACCTATGAATCAAGTGCTCAATATTTCAAAAGTTTTTGCAAATTGAAGGAATAAAAAATCGGATAAAAAACTAAACTTTTAAAACGAGAATTACAAAAAGTTATTTTAAAAGAAAATTTTAAAAAGTGGCAAGAATTTCTTGTTAAAATGTCTGACTTTATTAAATCCTGGAAAAATAGAATATGGCTTTTCACGGCCAGAGAGATGACAATACTAACGCAAATATAGACAATATTCTGGAACTGATGCTTCTGCTAGCGTATTTTTGATCATTGCTTCGAGAACATCATGTAATATAGGTGAAGCACTTGTCACTTCAAATTCACATTGAGCTCATTGCAGTTTTAGGAAATACAGTTCGCCGATAGTCATCTATGAGGTAAAATAGACCAAATATTATTCCATTATTTTCAATACCTCTCCTTATATTTCGCGTTAGGATCAAATAATTACATTTGTCCGATGTATAAAGGCCCAACGTGTGTTAATGTTAATGGCTGTAGTTTATAGGAGCTGAAGAAAGATTCAAAAACATAAATCTCAATGTCAAATCTCGCTCAAAGAGTTAATTAAATCTGATTTCTTTACATGCTGCTCCAACTGAAACGAACTTTCGAACTATTTTTGGTACACCAGAACTTGGTTATACATTCTTGTCCATGTCCACACACCATTGGAAAAAATCTAATTGCTTCTAAAGGAAAGACATTAAACAGAATGAATTATACAAAATAGTCAGTATATATTAGAACCATTTTGAGTTTATTTTTAAAGCTATCAAAAAAATGACAGAGGCAGATAAGAGCTAAACACGAACATACGCAGGGACTTTGGAAGCCGCAGTGAAATCTATTTAGTTTCTTTTCATATTTGTTTACATTTGGAATTATGTATATCCGAAACCATGTATTTAACGAAGTCAATGATGCCTGAAATTACAGTGCTAATATTATTAGCAGGGCCTGACTTAGCCTTTGAACTACTCCGTGCAAAAGTGAAACATTGCGCCCCTATTTTATTACAATTTAAATTTAAGTATTCTAAAAAATGGTATATGGCTTTTTATATTTTTAGCGCACATACAAAAAAGAACGTTAACTTAATCTTTAACACAGTATTTAAGACAAATACTTTAATTAGATTTTTACTAAAATGATTTATTTAAAAACAACAGTTAACATGAGTTTGTACGCAGACATTATATAAAGGAATTTTTAGTTCAGAGACCTCTCTGATTGATATAGAAACATTTAAGCTGTTATAGTGTTCATACTCAACAGCTAATACAGCGAGGTTTGACAATCTTGTTTGAGATGTGTTTTTTTCAAAATATTTCTTGATTATTTTTAGTTTGGAAAAAATTACTTTCCCCGGATAGGAAAGTAAATAAAATTTCTAAAGCAACGCTCAAGTTTCTTTGTTATGAATTTCAAAGTTCCAAAGTTAATTCAATATAGAATACACCCATGATATTTAATTAGAAATTATTTATCCACTGATTCTCCACCTGTTAAAATGCTTTCCAAATCTTTGCAATTCACCAAAATCACAGAAGAAATAAACTCTTTTAGTTCATATTTATGACATGAAAAACAAAAGTAACTGTTGAAATATTGCAGCTGAGAAAATCCTTGTTCCAAAGACTTTGTTGAAGTGTTAACAAGGAGGTAAAAAAATTCAAATTATTATCTTTCCTGTGCACCCATTGTTGATTCGGTGTCCTTGTATTGAGCCAATTTATTTTTGGAGTCTATTTCGGATGCCATTTGCCAGCAGTAACAATGATAGCGTTAAACTCATTGTCTGATCTCAGATACTTTAAACAAAAATAATTTGGAACTTCTCAAAAGTTTCTTTGCCCGTGCAATATCATAATTTTTTGCACTGCATGAGTTTAATAATGAGATTGACATGAGTTAATATTTCATACCATATCATGACAGAACAATACGACAATTGAATTGTTGTAGTTACCTAAGTAGTCCAGGGGCTTGATGTCTTATTGAACTGTATTTATCTTTGTTCTCGTAAATGCTTAGCAATGTATAAAATATCTGACCAATTTTATACCTCAATGACTTTCCAACCTGGTGTTACTACGAGGTTTTAAGGTAAGTTCTTTTACGTTCTATAAAAATTATGGGCCGTCTGAAAGTCGATGAAGAAAAATATAAGTACAATTTGTCGAAAATATCAAATGAGTTGGCTCCTTGTAATGATGATTTGACCATATTGTTTATTACCAGGTTAGGTGAGTCGTTATCATAATATGGTATAAAAATGCACCAGAGTTGATTTTTCTAATCTTTGCTTGCACCCCCACATGTTCTCCTTTAATGTTCGCCCCATGGTCATATCCTTGGCCTCTCATGTTTTCTAAAGGCAATCTTTCAATCGAAAGAAATTTCCAACAAAGTCATTGAATGCTAATGTCTTCATGTTCAATTGACACATACCTTTTATCGAAGTTCATTTGTTCTGTTTTTATAAAAGTCAGTCTGCAATCTAAATAATTGAGTAATATTTTGATACGAGCAACAAAGCCCGTCCAAGGACGTTCCGCCACCGTTCGGTGGCATGTTGTAACTCCCCTCCAACAGCCGTCTCGACCGGCATACATGTGCATCACGTCAAAAATACTATTCATTATAGTTAGAATAAATAACTCGTAAACACAGAGCGTTTGACTATAAATCCCAACGCGCATAACTCAAAATAAAGTCTTGGAAGAAATACTGCACCCAAAATAACCAGTTTTGAACGTCGGCGTAAACGTGTTTAATATGATTGGCTGTAGGAGTCATATGTGTTTGAGGGACCAATCGCTATCGATGACAGGACAGAAACTTGCATTTTATTATATAAGGATTATTTCACTTCATCTAATATGTGACTTTCCATATTATTAGCAATTAGTTTAATGACGTTACTTAGCATTGGGAGGCTCGGAGGAGGTCTATTGGGTAAGTTGTTAAGGGGTGACACCATTAGCTACCTTATGGGTTACACCAACCCTAGTGACTCCTCTGATCATGTTCATTTAAATTTTATTTGCTATCCCAAAATGCAAAGCAGCATCAGATAAGATTAAGGATCGAAAATACCCGTTGAAAAACAGCGTGCAATAATGGGTTTCTGCATTCCGAAATCTTTAATAAGTAGCATCTATTGTTTGCGAAGTTTAAAATGAACACTGATTTCAAGACGGGAATTTTGGCTTTCAAATGTCTTTGTAGTTTCATGATTTTTTAAAGATGTGTAGGATTTGTACTATATGATGCCAATCTCCATAACCATCGTTTGCTAACAAAGATTTAGCCATTGCAAAGATTTTAAAATAGAGGCAAAAAACAAAACAAAACAACAACAACAACAACGGAATCTTAGGCTAAAGAATACACCAACAATTTCTGGTAATTTTCTCTCCATTGCTAAGATGTCTTATGTACTTGTTTGATGTGAAACAACGTCCGCGCGTATCAGTAGGGAAATCAAAGTTAAACCGTTTTGTTATGCGCGCCGGTCCAAGTCGTAATAATGCAGAGTAGTGAGGAAAATATGTCCACGGGCTCCAAGGTACAGGGACGCAAAAGTGAGGATCACAACGTTATATCATAGTAAAAAATTTGATGAAACGGAAAGGGTCGGGGACGCCAATTCTATATTCTTAGAATAAGTTTTCCCTGGGCGCAAAATATCCTAGTTACACCATTTGTGACGTATAAAGGACGATGTTAACTTCTCGTTATGAAACTCACTGAGGTCCGAGTTTAAATGCATTTTTGCTCCATAATATAATAGTTATAAATCGTCTGTTATTTAAAAGGATAATTTTATACGCTATCCTATCAAAATTATTTATGGCCTCATTTTTGGGACTTTATTTTTTTAAATTCTTTTTTCGGATTGCTCCTCCGCATTTCATTTAAATGAATTTGCGCCCCTCGATTTCTTTAACTCCGTGCTTTTGCACGGAAAGACAGTGTTAGTCCGGCCCTGGGTAATAATACAAATATGCATTGTAGATGCTTCTCACAGAGAAACGAATGGAATACTTAAATGTTTTGACTTTTTCAAGTATTTTATTAGGATACCTTATTATTTTAATTGAACATTCCAGTCAAAGAACGAGAGAGTTAATCATCTGCCATTAAAGCTAATATGTAGCCATGCTATGTAAAATTGAAAATAACAGTTATTAAATAGAGGTAAAAAAAGATTTTTAAAAACAACGATTTTATAAGTGGACTAAAATGAAGAAAATAATTTAAAAGTTATAATTTCAAGTACTTAATATTTAATATGACTAAAAACGTGGGGCGGGCGCTTATGAGGTTTTACATATGCAGTTCTCTTATTCTCTCACTTACAGATCTCTCTTTTGCCTTCTCAATTATAAATCTTTAATTTGTATACCGAACATCCGATTAACTTTTTTAGTCATATTAAATGAAAGTACTTGAACTTATAACTTTGAAATTATTTTCTTCTTTTTAGTCCACTTATAAAAAAAGTTGCCTTTAAAAATATTTTTTTTACCTGTATTTTTTTACCACATTTTTACCACGTTTTTATTAACTTGCATTTGTGTCTGTCCGCAATTTTTCAAATTTGCCAACGTAAAATTAAACAACTTCTAATGGTCCTAGAGAAAACTTTTTAAAATGTTTATATAATTGCTTTTACAGTGTAAGTGTATAAATCTCAAGCAATTGGAAGTAAAGGAAGATTCAATTTAAAGATTTGACCCGATCACAAGGACAGACATAAAAGTAAGTTTATAAAAACATGACAATAAAACTAAATACTAAAACATGAAGTGGAAGTGAATTTAGATTTGATTCTTTCAGAGATAAGACCGTTTCTAACATGTGTTTAAGCACGCATTGCTACGCCCTCTTCTCAAATCTATGAACCTGTAGTGATTGTTTACCCGACCTTAATAAAAAATGTCTATTTTTAGTATTATTAGTACACGCAATAATATAAACAGTGGCGTAGCTAGAGGGGGGCGGTGGGGGTGGTCCGCCCCGGGCGGCACACATTTAGTGGCGGCATTAGTGGGCATTTGAAAAGTGCAACCTATTCCAACAACCACCAATTTTCTTTTGAAGAGGGAAAACCAAGGTGAAACTAAGATATTCGTAATTTCTAGTCCTAATTAACGGATTCCCACAACATTTATTTGATTATATAGTGGATGTGTGGATGTCATCACTAACGCAAAACCGTTCAAAAATGTTAATCACCCAAAAAATGTATCGATTTATTTGGAAAATTAAGCGGTATACGGTACGACCAGATGACGCTTTTATAAGAAAACTACACAAAACACACATCACCGCTTGGCTCAAAAATGTGCTATTAATATCGCCATGATAGTTTTTGCGTGGAATTTCGGCATTCGCAGAATGATGCGCCAACAAGTGCCTACAATTCATGTTGGTTCAAATATTGGGTTTAACTTGCAAGTATTAATTTATATAAAATATAGGTAATTTATAATACTGTTTGAGTTTTCAGAAAATTATTGTAAGGTACATTATTAAAAATTAAATTTATTTTGTTTTTATTGCATTTAAGTAGCACACATAATTTGTGTTTTTCATTAAAATACGGTTATTCATTAAAAATGTTAAGCCTATCCAATTAAAGAAATTTGTAAATAATCTGAATTCGTTTATTTTATGGCAAATTATTAAGATTTATGGCAAGAACATGAAAATATTCAAATTCCTCCGTTAATAAACACCACAATAGGCATAAATAATTTCGATAAAGACATACTTTAAAATTTCAAGCGTCTTGGAAAAATTGACATTTGAAGAAGTAACTAGTAAAACGAGATAAGATTCTAAAATTTTACTCAATTCAATGCTATGTTATTTCAATTTATGGAAAGCCGTCATTTTTTAAATTAATGCAAACCCATTGCATGGAACAAAGAGATGTGCAAATACAAAACGCTGTTATATCAGTCAAACAATTTGTGAAGAGTTGAAGATATCAACTTAACGCTGAGTTAGAAGGAGAAAAAAATATAAGTGTGAAAAATTAAGAAGATGTGGTTCTAATTTGAGAACGAGCAGTACAACTGGAAATGTTTTTATCCATGGATGGAATTTTAACAGAAAATAAAAGAACGCTTTGATGAGTTGCAAGTCCATGCAAGAAAATATTCGTATATAATACCATGTAACCTAATAAATGAAGCATTTGAACATCAAATAAATTATTTTGTTGAAGTTTGTTGACATTGATAAAGAACAGTTCCATATTGAAAGAAAAAGGATCCAGGTTTTTATGGCTGTACCTACAAGAAGAGGCATTATGTTAGAAATAGGGGGGAAAGGCCCCTTTGATCTATTAAAAAATGTTCGACAGTAAGATTGGAAAATTCTGTACCCAACATTGTAATTTGGCTTTGAATTTTTTCAACAATTGCTATCAGTGTCGCTAGTTGTGAAAGGAGTTTGTCCAAATTGAAGTCTATAAAAATTATCTTCGTTCCACAATGAGCGATTTAAGACAACAAATTCTTGAAATATTGTCCATAGAACAAGATATTACAAATAATTTAAATTTTGATAACATAATAAACGATTTTTCTAATATGAAAGTTAGGAAAGTTAATGTATAAATAGGATTACATACTTGTACTAATTTATACAATTTCTTTCTTTGTAAAAAAAATCATTTATTTATATATATAAAATAAAAGAATAGTAATTGATAGTATTATTTTTTGTGTAAATCTGGAATATGTTTTGTCTCATTGGGGAGGGGGGACCTGCGACCTCAGTAACTTTCTTGTGGCCTTCAAAAAATGTATAGTGTATTTTTTATAAATGTGTATTTATAGGTATATCATCTTATGCGGCCTCTTTAATTACTGCTTACATACATATGGCATGCAATGGTAAACATGTTCCCCACCTTTACTTCGTTTCAATTACAATTATTTATTCATGTTTATTAATTTATAAAAAAAACATTATGTAATCGACTAATTTTCCGTCCATAAATGAGGTCACGCGATTTTGGCTGATTTTTCACCCCCTCCGCCCTCGTCAAACGTCGTCACAAAAGCTTGGACCCCTTCTTCAATATGACGTCATAAAGTTTTGACCCCCCTCCCCCCAACCATAAATCCGTAATTTCTATTTGAAAATAAGCATGTTTCAAATCTAATTTTTGTCATTTAAGTATGTTTGTGGTGCAAGGCTGCACTCTTACAACGTAACACGCGTTTTACCCCCCTCGTCACATATCGTCACAAGTGACGCCCCAGGTGCATGACGTCATTTATGGACGGTCCTTAAAAAGGGTGGCATATTGGAGACCGCCCTGGGCGGCAAAAGTTCTAGCTACGCCACTGAATATAAACAATTGATTTACAACTTACAGAAGATTATCGTTATCTCTAATGCAACACAGAGCAAGGTATTGAGGCCGACTAATCTTTTCTGCTGTCGTGAAACAAAGCGTTATTACTAATGTGTGTCGTTGACAAGTGGCTTCCTTCCACGACAAGAACTGAAACTTTGCCCCTATTTAGTTTGCGAAACCTGTTCGTTTTAAATGTTTATAAAAGTATTTTGCACTGAATTTTTAAAAAAATAAACAACAACGAACAAATAAATGTTAATTATTGGCTAAAGAGATACAAAACAGAGCCTCGACAAGGAGGTGGCTAGGAGTAACACATGATGTGGCCGCATTTTGACAACAGGTGTGCGCAATACGTGATCCTGGCAATGAATAAGTAAACAGTTTTCTTTTAAATAATCGTTTATTCTTGATAATATTTTATTTTAAAGATCCCTCTCTAAAAATAAAATGCGTCGATTTCTGAAACTACAGACGAGTTTTGAAATAATAAAAAATAACTATTTATTTGTAAAATACGTTAGTTTTCTCAAAGTTTACTATAAAAATTAACTTGTTAATACCAGCCCTAACGTTAGGATGCCGAATATCATTATAAACCTTCCGTTTATTGCAAATGAGGACAATATTCTGGAAAACCAGGAAAGCATTAAGTGAATTATTGGCTATTTTGTCTCTTCACAAGCTCGCCAGTGGAACGAGCAGCCTTCTCGTAATTACACATCGGGTAATCATATTATATACAAACACAATAAAGATCTTAAATGATGTAGTCTTCCAGAAAAGTAGCGCAACATATCTCTCAGAGAGTTTAAAGCACATATCTTTAACTTCATTTTTAAAACTCGACATCATTCTATTAGCTATAGAAAATAAGTGATCCAGGATGTTTTTATAGTGTTTTAAATCACATCTTAAAAAAGATTCTTTACAGTAAAAAAACATTTTGTTTTTAAATCCCTTATATTAACTTCACCGCCGTCTCTGTCTCTCTGTCTTGGGCGGGCACCGCGGAAAAACAAAAGTAAAAAATGACCCATTTCCCGTGAAGGCATCAAGCTGAAATTCGGCACAAGGACCCGTATCACCTAACAATGCATCGTATCAAAATTTCAGATCGATCGAACGTACAGTTATTAAATTAATGCATTTTTAGTTTATCTATATAAACTATATGTAGCGGTCGCTATCGTTTACATTTTACGGGTCACTTGACTTCACCCCAGCCACAGGTGAACACATCTCGTGTTTAAACCAGGTGTACCGGCGTGCTTTTGTTTACGTTTTGCGTGTCACGCTGCGCTTGATCCAGCGATCGGTGACATGACCTTTCCCCTCTTCCACCCCCACCCCCGGGTTAAAAGCAAAGAGGAGTTAAGACAGATTCAGTCTGTAAATATTTGTCGCGTATTAACATAATCAATACTTTTAGTTATGTCTCATATATAAGGGATTTATAGTCAAAAACTTTGTTTTTACGGGTTTGTTTTATTTTAAAACTTTGATCTTAATTTTTCTTGTGACTTTTTTGTGTGCTAAAATTGTCGAAATTTTAAAACGTTGAAAACTTTGCCATTGATTTTACCTTATTTTTAAGTCCCAAATCATGTCCACAATTGAATTCATTTTCTTAATTGGAAGAGTGTCATATGTTGGGCCCAGAAGTGTCATATGTGGGGCCGAGAAGTGCCATATATGAGGCCGAGAAGTGTCATATGTGGGGCCGAGAAGTGCCATATGTGGGGCCGAGAAGTGTCATATGTTGGGCCGATAAGTGTCATATTTGGGGCCGAGAAGTGTCATATGTGGGACCGAGAAGTGTCATATGTGGGGCCGAGAAGCGTCATATTTGGGATCGAGAAGTGTCACATGTGGGGCCGAGAAGTGTCATGTGTGGGGCCGAGAAGTGTCATGTGTGGGGCCGAGAAGTGTCATATGTGGGGCCGAGAAGTGTCATATGTGGGACCGAGAAGTGTCATATGTGGGGCCGAGAAGTGTCATATGTGGGGCCGAGAAGTGTCATATGTGGGGCGAGAAGTGTCATATGTGGGGCCGAGAAGTGTCATATGTGGGGCCGAGAAGTGTCATATGTGGGGCCGAGAAGTGTCATATGTGGGGCCGAGAAGTGTCATATTTGGGACCGAGAAGTGTCACATGTGGGGCCGAGAAGTGTCATGTGTGTGGGGCCGAGAAGTGTCATATGTGGGGCCGAGAAGTGTCATATGTGGGGCCGAGAAGTGTCATATGTGGGGCCGAGAAGTGTCATATGTGTGGGCCGAGAAGTGTCATATGTGGGACCGAGAAGTGTCATATGTGGGACCGAGAAGTGTCATATGTGGGGCCGAGAAGTGTCATATTTGGGATCGAGAAGTGTCACATGTGGGGCCGAGAAGTGTCATGTGTGGGGCCGAGAAGTGTCATGTGTGGGGCCGAGAAGTGTCTTATGTGGGGCCGAGAAGTTTCAATGTCGGCTTTTTACGGTAAACGATCTCCTACCTTTGGACACCTCAAGCGCGGGGCTGGGGCTATTGCCCTACTCGCCAACCACAACATCCGCCTCTGTTGGGTTGATATTCGATATCGCTTTGGCCGACTTAAATGAATTGTTCGCTGCGTGCTGCTACAAAAGCGTTACGTTGAAGTAAAAACAGGGAAATATAATTCTTTTTGTCTATACCATACAGTCAGGGGCGGCCCTGCATACAGTTAATGAATTAAACCAAGATGTGCTTAAAATATCATAACAATTTAGTATTCTTGAGATGAATTTTGTGGAAAAAAATATGGTCAGAGAACATGTTTAAATTAATGGAACAAGAAATATAACTAATTTTCCTCTACTTCGAAATCGAATAATTTGGATTGGTATTATTGGTATTATTGGTATTATTGGTATTATTGGTATTATTGGTATTATTGGTATTATTGGTATTATTGGTATTATTGGTATTATTGGTATTATGGTATTATTGGTATTATTGGTATTATTGGTATTATTGGTATTTGCTTATTTTCACTATTGTGACTCTTTCTTAGCTTAATGAATTTTAATAATATTTAAAGTAATACTATGTTGTCTTTAGTTTACAGTTTTAAGCGACGACCCCCATAAAGACCTAAAGAAACCCCTTTTGTGTGTGTGTGGGGGGGGGGTAGGGGTGGTAGCCAGTTGCCCCCAATTTAGTGATCTAAAACACTTACATCCAGAGGCGTCACTAGGGTTGGTGTCACCCCCCTGATGGTGTCACCCGGGGCGGCCCGCCCCATCCGCACCCCCCTAGTGACGCCACTGCTTACATCCATCTAGTTCCTAGAATGTGTCACTATACACTTCACCATATTTTATCAGTTATTACGAATTTAAGTTAGTAACTTATCATGAAAACACCACATGTTGTAGTCACTACAGAATACTAAGAACACGTCAATATAATGAATTTACCAAATATCCATTAAAACACTGTACGCACTTTCAGTCCAATGGAGTTAAAAAAAAGAGTGTAGCGTAGACCCTCGTTGTGTGTGATACCAAATAATAATGGTCGAGGTTCTAAAATGCTATCCAACATTATACGTGTTGATATTTAAGCAAGAGTGGTTACATCTGTTTTTTCAGAGCAAAGAAAACAAAATAAATTTAATACAGCTTTGAAATAAAAAAAATTTATTTTAAAAAAAAAGAAATATCCTACCCTTCAACTTAACGAGAAGAATAAACAAGACAGATGAGTGATTCCTTATAAAAATAAATACCATCATTTTAAAAACAAATATTTTTTTTTGGGAGGGGGGGAAGGGGGGTTGTATGAGCTGAATATTAGCGCGTGAATTAAAAAGAAGCCCTCTTTACTTAACTAAATTATTTCGATTTTTGTCCCCGTCTCGGAAACTATTTTTATTTCAATAGGAGATCCCATTAAGGTAGGGTTGAGAACCGTCGTTACTGTTAGAATTACTCAGATTACAAAGTAGAGGCCACCATTTTCCTCGCCTTATTCCAATTGTTTGCACGCCCAACTTCGGGTATGTTAATCCTTGGGCCCATCTAAAATATTCGTAACGGATCTAGTACCAAGGTCTTGAAGAGTGTGTATTTCAATTCAAAAAGTAGCCTAGACGGTAGCGTTTGTTTGACTTTGAAGCATTGGTTGTAAGTGACTGGGTGGTGGAGGGCAGGGGAGGTAATGGTGCTGAATGTCAGTTTGATAAGTTAAAGTTAAAGGAGGAGAGTTACCTAAATCAAAGGTACGGGAATTTGATTTCACGTTGATGTTACTGTTAGCACCCAGAGCTTGTTGCTTGCATAGTGGATTAAATAGCAAACCAGTGGCGTAGCTAGAACTTTTGCCGCCCGGGGCGGTCTCCAATTTGCCGCCCTTTTTAGGGGCAGTACATAAATGACGTCACGCACCTAAAAAGGGGTTGGGGGTTAGTGGGGGAGTCATACATGTGTGACGAGGGGATGTGTTTAAGAAATCTGACGTCACGTCAAAACTCACAACTTTAAATAAAATTTTCACTTAAATATTTGATTACTGACAATTTATTTAATGTTTTTTTTATGTAAAACGTGTGTTACGATATTAGAATGCAGCCTTACATGAAAAACATACTTAAATAACAAAAATTCGATTTGAAACATGGTTATTTTAAAAATAGGAATTATGACTTTTAAGGATGGGGTTTGTGTCGTCGGGGAAGGGGTGAAAAATCAGCCAAAATCGCGTGACGTCATTTAATGACGGCCACTTACTTCATTATGTTATGGTTTTTATAAATTAATAAACATGAATAAATAATTGTAATTGAAACTAAGTAAAGGTGGGGAACATGTTTACCATTGCATGCCATATTTATGTAAGCAGTAATAAAGGAGGCCGCATAAGATGATATACCTTTAAATACACATTTATAAAAAATACACGATACCCTTTTTAAAGGCATCAAGAAAGATACTGAGGTCGCAGCCCCATGAGAAAAAATATATTCCAAATTTACACCCAAAAACATTACCAAACATAGAAGTTATATACATTAGTTAGTATGTAAGCATATTTATATATTTACTTTCATAATACAAAAATCGTGTATAATGCTATCAAAATTTAAATTATTTGTAATATCTTATTCTATGGGCAATATTGCAAGATTTTGTTGTCTTAAATCGCTCATTGTGGAAAGAAGATACTTTTTTTATCAACTTCAGTTTGGAGAAGCTCCTTTCGCAATTAGCCAAACTGATAGTATTTCTTGAAAAATTCATAGCAAAATTTTAATGTAGGGTACAGCATTTTCCAATCTATACTGTTGAATAAATTGTAATAGATCAAGGCGGCCTTTTCCCCCTGTTTTTCTGACACATATGCCTCTTCTTGTCGTGTATGTACAGTGTACAGCCATAAAACCTGGATCCTTTTGCGTACAATTTGGAATTGTTCTTTATCAATGTCAATAAAGTAATTTATTTGATGTTCAAATGCGTCATTTAGTAGGTTACATTGTGTTATATAGGAATATTTTCTTGCAAGGACATGCAACTGATCAATGCATTCTTTTATAATTCCATCCATGGATAAAAACATTTCTTGATGTACTTCTAGTTCTAAAGATAGAACAACGTCTTCTTAATTTTCCCCACTTATATTTTTTTAAATTCTTCTAACTCCCCATTCAGTTGATATCTTCAACTCTTCACAAATTGTTTGGCTGATATAACAGCTTTTTATATTAGCAAATCTCTTTGTTCCATGCAATGACGGTGTCCCATAAATTGAGAAAAAAGGATAAGAAAAAGATTGCACTGAATTGAGTAAAATTCCAGCATCTGATCTCCTTGTACTAGTTACTTCTTCAGATGCCAATTTTTCTAAGACGCTTGAAATTTTAAAGTATGTCTTTTTAAAAAATTATTTATGCCTAATGTGGTGTTTATTAACGGAGAAATTTGAATATTTTTATATTCTTGTCATAAATCTTAATAATTTTCCATAAAGTAGACGATTTCAAATTATTTACACATTACTTTAATTGAATAGGCTTAACATTTTTAATGAATAACCGTATTTTAATTAAAAACACAAATTACTTGTGCTACTTTAATACAATAAAAACAAAATTAATTTTTAATAACTTACCTAACAATAATTTTCTGAAAACTGAAACAGTAATATAAATTACTATTTGCAAGTTAAACACAATATTTGAACCACAATGCCTTGTAGGTACTTGTTCGCACATCATTCTGCATCTGTTCAAATTCCAAACAAAAACTTTCGTGGCGATATTAATAGTACATGTTATTCGGCCCAGCGGTGATGTGTTTTTGTGTGGTATTTTTCTTATAAAAGTGTCATCTGAGACGTATTTCGCTTTATTTTCCAAACAAAATACTTTTTTGAGCAATTAAAATTTTTCGAACGGTTTTATAACATCCACTCTGTAAAGTTTTTACTTTTCAAATGCCCACAAATGCCGCCCCTAAATGTGTGCCGCCCAGGACGGACCGCCCCTTCGCCCCCCTATCTACGCCACTGTAGCAAATAACAAGTATAATAAAACGGGAAGTTTTAGTCGGTGTGTCTTTACTTTTTAAACAAAAAGTAATTGATTGGATAAAAAAGTGGGACCTTAAAAACAACAACATCAATAGCAGTCATCGGTTAAGATGAGAGAAGATTAATTTATTGCTTCCAAGTAATACAATAATTGTAGCACATAGATAAATAAATATATTAAAAAAGATATAACTTTATGATGAAATGACCCCTTCCCAAATAAATAAATAATTAGATAAAAACTTGAGATGAACAATCCGCCATGAATATAGAAATATATAAATCTTCATTCCGTGAGATTTGATGAAACAAATGATAATGCTAAGAATCAAACGTTAAGAAAGACCTGTCCAAGATATAGTAGGAGACACTACGGATAAAATGCTATTGATTTTAATTAAAGGGAGTAATATGAACTGAAATGAACTATCCCTAAACCCGTCGTTGGGTCGTTGGGGCACCATCGTGAACTGCACATTATCTCACGCTATTTGTCCCGGTCCTGTGCTGCCTTTTGAGAGTCGCTGAATGACAGGCCGGTCCACTCCTTGATATTGTCTTCCCATCTCTTCCTTTCTCTGCCTCTTTTCCTTCCTTCCTGGACTGTGCCTTGCAATATTGTTTTTGCAAGACCTCCAGTTCTTGTCACGTGTCTGTACCATCATAATTTCCTCTTCTTAATTGATGTGAGTAGGTCCTCGTATGGGCCAATGACAGTACTTATTGTGTTGCGGACCGCTTCTTTTGTGATGTGCGTTTTCAATGCCTTACGTATTTGCTGATTTCACTAGTTTTGCAAGGAAATCTTTCAGTTCGTCCTCGCTGACAGCTAGGCCATCTATGTCATCGGCGAAGCGTAGGTTGGTTATAATCCTCCCTCCGATGCTGGCTGTTCCGACATCGTTTTCTAGCACATCTGTCATAATCCTTTCAAGGAAGAGGTTGAAGAGGATGGGGCAAAGTAAGCATCCTTATCTGACACCAACATTGGTCTTGAACCAATCTCCCAGCTTGCTGTTGAAGAGTACTTCGCTGGTTGCTCTGTTGTATAGGTTCTTGATCTCTTCAATGAGGTTTGCATTAAGATGAAATTCATTTAAAAATAAAAAAACCCCGTAAAAACAAAGTTTTTGACTATAAATCCTTTATGTACGATACAAAATTGCAGTGTCGTAAAACATGTTTAATATAATGCGCACCGATCAGGAATATGTTTATAAAAAGAGTTGTCAATAAAATACGCACCTTATTGCGCGACAGAAAGGTTGTTCAATATAATACGCACCGCGACGCTCTATCTCAAAAAATAGCATGATACATAGGAATAAATAAAATAATCTAAAACATCAATAATTTAATTACGGTACATGCGATCGATCTGAAATTTTGATACATTTTTTTTATTATTGGTACAAAACTGCCTGCAAAATTTCAGCTCGCTAGCTTACGAGCAAGTGGGTTAAAAATCGATAAAAAATTTTGGCGACAAGGGCGGGCGGTCGGGCGGGCGGGCGGCCGCAGACACCACGAGTTAATATAAAGGATTTAAAAAAAGAACCATGGCATAGCGATAGACTGACGTGTGGTGTGATGGTGACGTTGTGATAGACTGACGTGTGGTGTGATGGTGACGTTGTGATAGATTGACGTGTGGTGTGATGGTGACGTTGTGATAGACTGACGTGTGGTGTGATGGTGACGTTGTGATAGACTGACGTGTGGTGTGATGGTGACGTTGTGATAGACTGACTTGTGGTGTGATGGTGACGTTGTGATAGACCGATGTGTGGTGTAATGGTGACGTTGTGATAGACTGACGTGTGGTGTGAGGGTGACGTTGTGATAGACTGACGTGTGGTGTAATGGTGACGTTGTGTGATAGAAAAACTGGTGAGTGGTCGAGACTTTTAATGTTGTTTTAAAAATTAAGGTCGTGGAGTGTGAAATGAGTGTAGAATTAGAGTGGGGGAGATATAGACGTGATATCTGTGCTCATGTCAAGGAGTGGGGTGTGAAATACAAAGCCTAGCATGTTGAATATTGAATACAAAGCCTAGCATGTTGAATATTGAATACAAAGCCTAGCATGTTGAATATTGAATACAAAGCCTAGC
Source organism: Ampullaceana balthica (assembly GCA_944989445.1). NCBI lineage: Eukaryota > Metazoa > Mollusca > Gastropoda > Lymnaeidae > Ampullaceana > Ampullaceana balthica. The sequence continues at coordinate 563,281 of CALYLW010000231.1, read as the reverse complement.
ATGTTGAATATTGAATACAAAGCCTAGCATGTTGAATATTGAATACAAAGCCTAGCTTGGATGATAGAAGTGTCCGGGAAAAACCTGAGATCAACTGAAGAGATTCATGTTTCATTTATTATGGTTTCCGTATTCCTTGTATGTTGGTTTTTTACTAGTTTTTATGTTGTCAGTTAAATAACAAATACATGTAATATCAAATCGTTATTTGCTCATTGTTGCTAGTCTCCACGTGTGTTTCGTTTAAGATTCATTTCATCTCGTGTGCCGCTCATCTCATAGGCCAGAAGGACATAAACCGAAACAGTGGAACTAAAGTTGTTGTAAAAATAACTTGAACGTTTCGAGTTATTGACTTCCTGGCTTTCAAAACTTGACATTTACCATGACACGCACCAGACAGATGTTTGATAGATATATATTGCAGTAGATATTATACACACACATGGGCAGCTCGAAATAACTATAATACAGTATTTAAGCAGCTTGAGTATTTTTCAACAGCCACCGGGATTATTCTAGCTGCAGTCTTTAGGCAGATTTCAGATGCTAATAATGGACACTGCAGCCAGCTATTATCAAACGTCAATTCCAATCCATGGGTGTCTGACTTTTATAACTTTACACATTTTCCTATCTGGCTTTTGGTGTTTATGCACCAAATGACCCCATATGTACAAAGGCAAAGGCTGGAACCGTATATTAAACCGTGTCCGTCATGTATAGCAATGTCGTATCCTGAAGACTGGGATAGCATTTTCGTATCCTGAAGAGTGGGTAATACTTTCATATCCAGAAGAGTGGGTAGCACTTTCATTTCCTGACTAGTGTGTAGCACTTTCAATGTCTAAACATGTGGGTATAACTTTCACGTCCTAACATGAGAGTAGCACTTTCATATATTGACGTGTGAACCTTTCAACTCCTTCCATCAAGCCAGATGCCACTATTCAGCAATAAGTGGCTAAGCTGTCTCAGACAAGTATCAGAGTTCACACACCTAACATCGTTTCCATCCAGTGGCGTAGCTAGACCTTTTGCCGCCCGGGGCGGTCTCCAATTTGCCACCCTTTCTAAATCTGTCGTATAAAACACAAAATACACAAACAAATTCCGCAATTAAAACAATAAATTTAAGCTTTATTTTAAACTAAAACAATTCTGTAATACCATGGTTTTTATAAATTAATAAACATAAATAAATAATTGTAATTGATACCATTGGATGCCATATTTAAGTAAGCAGCAATAAGGGAGGCTAAATAAGATAATATACATGAAATATATATTTTATAGAAATATAAGATACTTCTTTTTAAAAATTACAAGAAAGTTACTGAGGTTGCAGGTCCTCCCCCCACCCATGAGACAAAATTATTCCGAATGTACAAAAAAATATTACCATTCATTGTTTTTTGGTAAACATTTTGTGTACATCAGTATGTAAACATATTATTTATACTTAAACATTTATTTTCCTAACTTTCATAGTAGAAAAAACGTGTATTATGCTATCAAAATTTAAATAATTTGCTATATTTTGTTCTATGGACAATATTACAAGATTTTGTGTCTGAAATCACTCATTGTGGAGCGAAAATACTTTTTTATCCACTTTAGTTTGGAGGATCTTCTTTCACAACTCGCGACACTGATAACAATAATTGTTATAAAAATTCTTAGCAAGATTACACTGTTGGGTACAGAAGTTTCCAATCTATACTGCTGAATAAATTTTAATAGATCAAGAGGGCCTTTTCATCCATTTTTCCAACGCAATGCCTCATTTTGTAGTGTAGGTACAGCCATAAAACCTGGATCATTTTTCTTTCAATGTTGTTCGTCCGTCGTAGCCGACGATGACCACTCTCATCATATTTGTCCTGTGCTAGGCCTTATTAACCCTACTATGGAACTGTTTTTTATCAATGTCAATAAAATCATTTATTTGACATTAAATTGCTTCATTTAGTAAGTTACATTGGATTATACACGAATATTTTCTTACAAGGACATGCAACTGATCAAAGCGTTCTTTTAATTCCATTATAATTCGATCCATGGATTAAAACATTTCTCGTTGTACTTCATGTTCTAAAGATAGGACCACGTCTTGTGAATTCACTCATATTTTTTCCCTTCTAGCTCGGCGTTCAGTCGATGTCTCCAACTCTTCACAAATTCTTTTGGCTGCTATAACAGCTTTTTGTCTTAGCACATCTCTTTGTTCCATGAAATGGGTTTGCAAATAATTTAGTTTTATATGGCACTAGCAGACCCGTCGTGCGTTGCAACGATCTCAGTAAAAATTAACAAATTAAAAAAAACCAATGAGTGTTATGTTTAAAAACAATTATGCAGAAACCTTCGCGGAAGAGTGGAAAATTTTTTAAGTTTCATAGCAAATGGATAAATAAATAAATAATTAAATAGCGTACAAAAGAAGGAACGATATTAAGGGCCCCGGCCCCAAAAAGAGTGATAATATACTTTTTTTTATTGCCATTGTACTCAAGCTATATTCCTCAATATCGTGTAAAATTGAATAGGGAATACAATGATTAAAGTTCAATAAAAAGACATTTGGGGCCCCCAGCTCCGAGGGAATGGACATTAGGAGTTCAGTGCACTATAGCATGGGCGTCGCTAGGAATTTTTCCAGGTGGGGGCAAAAAAATCCCACTTTTTTAAAATATTTTAACTGGCAATGCCATACAGGTACACTTTTCTATTAAATTCAAGTTCAGTATAAAATAAGGGTTGAAAAAAGCCTTAGAAATTAATAAGACTTACAAATTAGTGCTGTAATAGTTAAAATACAACATTTATTAATGCATTTAATAAATTAAATATTTTTTTCTCAAATGTAGGGGGGGCAAATGCCCCCCTTGCCCCCCCCCTTCCATACGCCCATGCACTATAGTAATATAGGCTCTTAAGATTTTATATTCTAAGTTTGGTCAAAATCCAGTTATGTTCTTATCATCTAACGCTTAAACTACTTTTATATAGCTAATATAGGGGTAAAATGACATTAGGAGGCCCCCTGCCCATTCGGTGCAAGAGTTCAACTTAAAAATCCTGTTCATTTTAATTCAGTTTTATTGTGGATATATTTCTCAAGATCTTTAAAAATTGAATAGGAAAAATATCTTAAATATATACGAAAAAAGACATTTGGGGCCCCCGGCCAGAAGATATTGACATCAGAAGTTCAGTGCCCTATAGCATTTTAATATGGGCTACCAAGGTTTTGTATACAAAGTTTGGTAAAGATCTATTCATTTACTAAGTAGCTAACGCAAAAACTAATATTTATATAGCTCATATAAGCAAAAAACCTAAATTAAGGGCCCCGGGGCCCATTTAAGGCAAGGTATGAAGTTCAGCAACCTGTTCATTTCAATATGGATAATATTGGATATTTTTACCATTACTTGTCAAGTTTTTTAATAATTAAATTTAGGAATAAAATCTTAAAAGTTTAAGTAAAAAGGTATTTTAAGCCCCCAGCCCCGAAGGAGTGGCCATTATGAGTCAATTGCCCTATAGTATTATAGTATGGGCTACCAAGTTTTTGTATACAAAGTTTAGTTAAGATCTATTCATTTTTAATCAGTAGATAACGCTTAAACTAATTTTTATATAGCTCGTTTAAGCAAAATATGACATTATGGGCCCCCGGTGCCCCATGAGTGTTAAATTTTGAAAAAAAGTAGCCAGTTATCATCCTGGGAGCCTACTCAACAGTCTCGAAAAGTTTCATGACGATCGGGTGAATGGTTTAGTCAGCTATAAAGGACATGCACACACACACACACACAGACATACTTTGATTTATATATATATATATATATATATATATATATATATATATATATATATATATATATATATATATATATATATAACCAAAAATACACTAAGGGCCCCGGGGCCCATTCTGTGCAAGATATAAAGTTCAAAACCCCTGTTCATTTCAATTTGTATAATAATTGAAACATGTGTAATTATTTGTCAAGATTGTTAATGACTGAATGGTGAATAAAATCTTAAACGTTTAAGAAATGTGAATTTTCGGGCCCCCAGCCTCAAAGGAATGACTATTTGCAGTTTAGTGCCCTATAGTATTTTAATATTGGCTATCAAATTGTCATATACAAAGTTTGGATAAGATCCAACAATTTACACAGTAGCTAGCGCTTAAACTAATTTTTATATAGCTCATGTAAACAACAAATGACATTATGGGCCCCCGGTGCCCCAAGAGTGTTAAATTTAGAAAAAAATGTGCCAGTTACCATCCCAGGTGGGTACTCAACAGTCTCCAAAAATTTCACGACCATCGGATTAATAGCTATAAAGGACATGCACACACACACACACACAGACATACTTTGATTTTTATATATATAGATAGAAGATATAAGAAAAAAGACATTTAGGGCCCATGGGCCCATTTGGTGATAGATGTAAATTTCAAAAATCTTTTCATTTAATTAAGTTTCCTCAAATATATATTCCTCAAGATCGTGAAAAATTGAATGGGGGAAATACATTAAACATACACGAAGAAAAGACATGGGGGCCCCCGGCCTCGAAATAATAAACATTTGAAGTTATGTGCCTTATAGTATTTCAATATGGGCAACCAAGTTTTTGTATTCAATTTTTGGTTTAGATCCATTCATTTACTCAGTAGCTAACGCATAAACTAATTTTTATATATCATATATAACCAAAAAAAGACATTAAGGGCCCCGGGGCCCATTCAGTGCAAGATATAAAGTTCAAAACCCCTGTTCATTTCAATTTGTATAATAATGGATACATGTGTCATTATTTGTCAAGATTGTTAATGACTGAATGGTGAATACAATCTTAAACGTTTAAGAAATGTGAATTTTTGGGCCCCCAGCCCCAAAATAATGACTATTTGCAGTTCAGTTCCCTATAGTATTGTAATATTGGCTATCAAGTTGTCATATACAAAGTTTGGTTAAGATCCAACAATTTACACAGTAGCTAGCACTTAAACTAATTTTTATATAGCTCATATAGGCAAAAAATGACATTATGGGCCCCCGGTGCCCCATGAGTGTTAAATTTAGAAAACAAAGTTGCCAGTTACCATCCCAGGTAGGAACTAAACAGTCTCCAAAAATTTCATGACGATCGGATGAATGGTTTAGTCTGCTATAAAGGACATGCACACACACACACACAGACATACTTTGATTTATATATATATATAGATTGGTGAACATTTAAGCCTTTTTTTTAAAAAGGAATTTTTGAGCATCATACATTTCCAAAAGGACGGGTTCCCAAAAATTGAGACAACAAGGAAAAGAAACAGACTGCATTGAATTGAGAAAAATTCCAGCATATGATCTCGTTTTACTTTTTTCACTTTCAGATGTCAATTTTGCCAAGGCGCTTAAAATGTATTTTTAAAACATGATTTTTTACTATAGTTTCTGCCTCTGCGAGTTTCAACGCTGCGTTTGACGCCTTAACCTGTGACAGAAAGTAACCCCCCCCCCTCGGCGAGTGGACGAATAAAAAAAAAGGAAAACAACTTTTTCATAGTTCCAAATAATGTTAAGGAATCAATAGCAGTACAAGATGCATATAAATATGCCAGGTTTAAAGAATGATTTGTGCATGCTACAAATGCTGCAATTAGTTTGACGGAAGCATTATTGTAAGCCTTTCCTCTGCAATTTTTCATATCTAAACATTTTCTAATTTCTTTAAAATCACATTTTTTATTTCCTCAGCAGTTTTTCCTTAATTTTTTTTACAAAGTAAATAAGCCATTCTACAACTTAAACTTCGCTGCCATCAATCTTTTAATTTGACTAGTTTAATCGTTGTGGGAAATATCTGGAGTGCTGTCAAATATACACATTTATTTAGCTTGCTTTATTTGGTCCATAATTGTTATTCTCATTGAACCTCTCAATAGGTCGTCTATGAATTCATTTTGAATCATTTTTGACAAATAGGAGACACTATATCTCATCTTAATTTTTTAATAAATGTTCACATAATAATGGGTTGTACTTGGCCAACAAGTCAACAACCTCTAGAAAATTTCCTCTTATTTTCAATTGAATTGATTTCTTCCTCATGAATACTTTGACGATGACCCCTCAACGCGAAATTTTGTTATGATAAAATTCTAATTATATCAAGTACTAGAAAAATACCCGAACTTTGTAGCGGGAGTGTGCTGACCCTTTATCCAAGTATTAGTTGCTGGTTATTACAATTTTTATTTTCCAAGTTATATTTCAGATTCATCTATTTAGTTAGAATCTTATGAGAAACAGAGATATGCCATTTTACCGCGTGAGTTGTTTTCACTTAATGCAGTGCCTTTTAACATAACATTACTATTTTAAAGATATGATTTATTAAATAATGATTCTTGCCGACCATAATAACTAAATTTACAATTTCATTCCCACTTGTACAAAATTAACATAACTTATAGGTTTTCCGAAAGAGCTCTACCACCCTCGTCACTCAAAAATTTAATATATAATTACGAAACTGCATCGTATCACAATTGTAAGTTATATAATATTTGTAACCACGTCTATGAGATAAGGAACATGTGGCACTATACCTTTAAAAGGCAAAAGCTAAGTGACTCATAGCGCAAATAAACAAAATTATAAATGTACTTTCTAAAATACTTTTTAAAAAAAAACTGGTCGTATTAAAATGATATATAAAAATGTGCACACCATATTTAGACAATATAGAAAGCTGGCTGCATAAAATAAAGTCTTGTTATAAAGTAAATGTACTGGACCAAAATAACTCCTCCTTTTGACGTATTCATAATTGCTGTAACAGGGTAATACTATTTAACATTTTTATGTCTCTATATTTTACGATTTATATTGACGGTATGTGTATAATTTCAAAAATGAATCTTTTTTTTGTTTGTTCCCTATTTCGGATAAGGCATCATATTTTGTAAATTATATTCAATGCACACACACACACAAGATTTTATATCTGAAAAATAATATATTATTAACGTCTATTAATAAGCGCATCTTAAAAATGATTAAAAGGCAATTTTAGAAATGGCCTATGCTATTCTGAATACAAAGGAATGAACATAAAAACATATTCAATTCGCAATTTATATTAATTAAGCGTTTTCAAGATCACTTCATTAAATTTAGTCAACTTTTGTTAATACGTTTGGTAGCAAAGTTTATAATGTATAGTGTATATAAAGCTTAAGTAAACTGTTTTAAAGTGTAAGTTTATTTGACATAGGTCATCGCTTTCCACATAAAATAAACTGGCTACATCTATGCTTTTTAATTAAATGTCGAGTTATGAATTAAATTTTTAAAAATCCCAATTTTATTCATTGCATGTAAAATATTAATGCAATGCATCGTGAACATAATTGAAATAAAATAATTTAAACGCATATTTAATATATAAAGCACAGTTGATATTTTTATGTTTGTTTGTATCCATTAAAAAAGGCCACTGCTTTGTTGACATTTTTCCAAAAGATCTCTGCCACTGTCGTCACTAAAAAAACCTCTTATATATTTACGACACTGCATCGTAACACAATTGTAATCAATACAATATTTGCAACAGCGTCTATGAGATAAAGATAATAAAGATAAATAAAGAAATAAGGCTATATTCCTAATTTTAAAAAAACAAACAAAACAAATCAATTTTATGTTAAAAACGCATGACAATAATCGATTTTAAAAATTGTCTATGTTAATCCATCATCAAAGGAATGAACATAACATATTCAATTCGCAATACAAAATAATTAAGCGTTTTAAGGATCACTTTATTTAGTTTAATCTACTATGTTAATAGGTCCGGTAGCCTAAGTTTAAATTGTATAAGTGTATAGGTTATGTAAAAGACAATAGCTTATGTAAAAGACAAACAAAATATAAATGTTATATTCATAGGACACAGCTAAATTTAAGATGCGTACACGAAAATGTGCGCACAGTAATTAGGCGATAAAAGATTTTAAAACGCGCACCGCTAAAAATGAAGCCTTGAAAAAAATACTGACACAATTATTACATAAATAGGTTTTTCATTAAATGTCGAGTTATTGAACAGAAAATAATTTTAAAAAATTCGCAACTAATTTTAAACGTGTAAACAATTAAATCTAATGCATCGTGTGGCAGTTGTAATTAAATATGTTTACGTGTCTATCTAATATATAGAAAGTAACAGTAAAGAAAATGACAATTCTTTGTACTACACAGCTCAAATTATGAAGCGTACACGAAAATGTGCGCACCGTAATTAGACATTATAATATTTTTTTCAAATGCGCACGGCCATGGGCGTCGCTAGGAATTTTTCCAGGGGGGGGGGCGCAAAAAACCCCCCACTTTTTTTTAAATTAACCGACAATGTCATACAGGTACAATTTTCAATTAAATTCAAGTTCAGTATAAAATAAGGGTCGAAAAAAACTTAGAAATTAATAAGACTTACAAAGTAGTGCTGTAATAGCTAAAATACAACATTTATTAATGCATTTAATAAATAAAAAACTTAAGTTCTCACGAGAAAATTGATTTTTGCTGTGAAATAATATACATGTAGAAACTGCAGGATTACCAAGGATGGATATCAGAAATTCGAAAAGTAGACCAATCGCGGGATTCCGAAATGCCGTTATTAGAAGATTTTGGGGCGTCTGCAGCATCTGACTTATCATTGGCATTGAGGACAACAGTACACGTTCAACAGCCAGACACAACTGAAGCAACTGTTTCTAATTTGATTGTCACTGTCACTTCTTCATTTCCTAAATTGGATATTGGGAGGTATGTCTGGACATACGACCTTTCAAATAAATGAAATTGCAGCTGATTCGTGACTGTTGGACCCTTGATAAAAATTATGATTTTAGAGCTGACAGTGAGGGAAAAAGCGTTTTTAGTTTTTAGATATGCATGGTTATCAGACTATTCACCGTGGCTTGTAGACTCGCAAATGTTAATAGGTGCCTTTTGCAAATATTGCGTGTTGTTTCAGCAAAAAGTAATTATATGAGTTCAGTTGGTATTTGTCATCAAACCATGTACAAAATATAAAGATTTCAACGAAGATGCACGTAGCAACCTGCAAAGCACATTATGGCACAAAGGCTCTCATGAAGATGCAAGCAAAATTATTTGCTCCATTGGAAGCCAAAGCAGTTTTCTATAGATGAGCAGTTGGACTCATCATTTAGAAGACAAATTCAAGAAAATCGCAACAAACTCGGTCCCATCATTTCTACAATCCTATTTTGCTGCATGCATGTCTTAGCACTTCGTGGAACAGAATCAAATTCTGGTAATTTGTATGAACTGTTAAGAGTTTCGTGTTGTCAATTGGTTCTTGTAGTACTTAAAGTGAATTTAATAGCCTTTAATCGCAATGGTACCAATAACGGTTGTTTGTTGACAAGAAACAATATAATAACATCACAAGAAATAATTTTACAATTTTACCACTTTTTTAAGGGTGAAAAAGGCGACGAAAGCTTAAAATGCAAAAAAAAATAATAATAATAAAATGTTTTTTAAAAAAATGTTAAGAATTTGTCTGGGGCCGTTTTGACCGGGGCCGTAATGTCGGGGCCGTTTTGTCTGGGGCCGTTTTGACGGGTAACCGCTGAGTGTATCTCGGCAACTACGCAAATCACTATAATCGAAATTTGTGGGTCTCTCTTGCATGAAGACATTGTTCTTGAAGCAAATAATTCAGTTGCATTTTCTATATTTGCCGACGAGACAAATGACATTTCAGGCATTGAGCAGATGTCACTTGGTGTTAGATTTGTCAAAGAACAAAATGGGAAAATGATGGTCACAGAAGAATTCATGTGATATATTCCAATTGTCAATAGAAAAGCTGAAGGTTTAACCAACACCATCATTACTAATTCATTAGAATTTTGATTTAAATATGACAAAGCTTGTTGGGTCAAGGATACTACGGATGTTCTACTATGGCAGGTAAAGAAGGAGGAGTCCAAGCAATAATTCGAAAAAAATACCCAAAAGCAGCATTTGTACATTGCAGTTCACATAAACTAAATCTTGTTGTGAACGATTTAAATAATGTGAATGTTGTACGAAACACGATAGGAACAATTAAGTCAATTATAGTGTTTTTCTGAGAAAGTAATAGGCAAAAAAAACCTTATTATAAATGTTCCTTTGCTATGTGAAACTAGATGGTCACATAAATATAAAAGCTTGCGGATTTTTGCTGAAAATGTTTATAGAAATTGTTAAAGAACTGGAATATTTAGAACAATCAGTAATGTAATGAGTTATACTTGCAGATATAATTCTTTTTTATGTTTGATAAATGTAAACTGGCTTCCATGTAATAAACTTTCAGGAAATTTAGTTCAGTTTTATTGTAACAACTTTATGACATTTTTATGACAATTTTTTTCTCAAATGTAAGGGGGGGGGCAAATGCCCTCCCTTGCCCATGCGCACGGCTGAAAATAAAGTATTGAAAACGTCACCAAAAGTAACTCGCTTTGAACGGCATTTGAACGTCCGCGTAAATTTGTTCAATACAGAAATGAGGTTACATTTTTTATTCTTTGTCTCTGCATTTTCTGATTATTTAATTTACGGCATTCGGACAAAAGGGGAAAATTACAAAAAGTAACTTAAAACCACCTTCAGGGTAAAAGGAACCGTCCTGCCAAATTTGGTCCCCGTCCGACATTTGGTTTTTCCGTGGCTGTCTAACAGAAAGTCGAAAAGTGAAACATACAAACATACAAAAATACAAACATACAAACATACAAAGATACAAACACCAACTGAGCTTTATATATTAGATTGTGCGAATTTCCTTTTATTTTGTCTTATTTTGTTATCAATATTCTGTTGTAGTTTATCAAAAGTTGCACCTTATCCTATTCTTATTTCTAATTCCTTCTACATGTATTGGGAAAATGATCCAATGTGCAGTAGACTCAACTCGAGCTGAATTATTTTGAGATTAAAATTACACCATTTGTTAATACCATTTTCCGTGGTAAAATTTAATTGGAAAAGATCATCAAACAGTTCACAGCAAAAACAATATGTAATTTTCTTCAATGGTGGTGAATACACCATCCACGATATTAACAAATTTTCATCCTGATGCAAAGTTTGGAAAACAAAACAAAAACAATCGCGATTAATCTTTCTTGTCAAAAATCGTCACAATTTTCAGTAAAATAGACTCATTCAAACTATTTAAACATTACTTTAATTGGATAGGTGAAATGAATAATGAATAGGTTTTAATGAATAAACGTATTTAATGAAACACAAATTTTGTTTATGCTACTTTAATGAAAATTTTAAAAAAATAAATACATTACCTTAGAATAATTTTCTAAAAACTAAAAACTTAGTATAAATTACTGCATGCAAGTTAAACTCAATATTTGAACAAGCATTCTATGCGTGTCGTAAATCTACGTAATAACTGTAGCGGCCATAAAGATAGTTTATTTGGTCCAGCTGTGATGTGTTCTTTGTGTTGTTTTATTATAAAAGCATCATCTGTGACGCATACCAATTAAATTTAAAAACAAATCGATACAAATTTTGAGCGATTTTAACTTTCTTAACGGTTATGTGTTAGTTATAACAAACAGTATGTAATCAAAAACATGTGAAAATCCGTTAATCGAAAGTACGAAAATTTTTATTTTCACCCGGGTTTTCACCTTTCAAAAGAAAAGGGGCAGTTGTCCGACATGGCTGTACTTTTCAAATGCCCTCAAATGCCGCCCCCTAAATGAGTCCCGCCCGGGGCGGACCTTCCCCACCGCCCCCCTCTAGTTACGCCACTGTTTCCATCCTAGCAACGTTCAAATTCATGATTCACTTGATATATCACTCTAGTCACATGATAGAAATTAAACATTTAAATAAAATATTTAAAAAATCTTTTTTAAAAAAGGACACGCTTTTATTTAGAAATAGAAAATGCACTAAAAAGAAGAAAATAACATTTTTCTATGATAACAGGTGAAATGTCAGTATGATAAACTGTAACAGCCAGGGCACTGAACAACAGGCAGTTTTTTTAAAAAAAATGCTTTTCTGAAGCTTTTTTGAAATGGCTGCTGTTATTCGCCATGTTTCTGCTCCATACAACAATACAGGCTTTATTGTGGTGTTAAATATTCTGACCTTGGTATGGAGAGTCAACTTGTTACAGTTCCAAACTTTTTTTTAGCTGTTTAAATGCTGTTCTTGCTTTGCCAATTCTCATTCTTACATCGGCTTCAGTCCCTCCTTGTGTGTCAATGATGCTTCCAAGGTATGTGAAGCTATCCACCTCTTCGAGATTTTTTCCTTCCAGTGTTATTGGAGTGTTGCTTGATGTATGTATTTTAAGGACTTTGCTTTTTCCTTCATGGATGTTCAGGCCAAGTTTTTTCGGTAAGCAAACAATCAAGCTGGCACCACGAGTTAATATAAAGGATTAAAAAATGATTTGTGCTACTGGAACAAAGATTTACTTTGAATGTCTTAAGACGTCGCAAAAGCAAACCAAGCTACAGATAGAGGTTTGGAAGTACGACAAGCAACTTTAGGGAAGTCAAACGATGTTTCCCACACTTTTAGTCTTGTCCTCTTCTTTTAACAATTTTACAGATCAGCGTATATTCAGATATATTTTTAAAAAGGAAAGGCGCCATGATATGTTTATTTCAAAAACAAAATGAAGATAGGCCTAAACCATGGTTGCCAGTAACATTTAAAATGTATGCGAGGAAAAAAAAACTAACATTCATGCATAATTTAATTCAATAATTAAAAAAAATCGTTATTGCCATACTCAAAAAAATTAAACATAATGATTTGATTAATAAGCGAGGTCCACGAAATAAATGTTCACAAGCGTTTGAAAAGCTATAGAACTATAGTCCCTATCGTGCTTAAATTATTTTAAAAAAAATAATCAATTCATGTATTGCTTGAATTAGTCAACTTTAAAATTTAATTTAAAAAAAACAACAACGCTGATTCCATATATACTTGTGTAGACTGTAACTTTTGACAAAAAGTTACCGTCCTATCAGACATCGTAATAAAATAAATTATTTTAATATTATTTATTTTATTGTAAATAAGACATCTTTCTTACTTAAGAAATGAATTTACCATCTCTGACAAAGCTAAAACACCAATAGAATGTTTAAATAGTCATTCATTCATTTTTTACTATATATCCTCATTTTGTCAAAGCGGTATATTCTGGCCTGGAGGGGTATATTCTGGCCTGTTACACCGAAATAATTTGTTATTTACCATAAACACGATGTTTTCCCTTTTAGGCAATCATTAACGAAATATTGTCAGAAGCAATGAAGCCATCGCAATCTTGTGTGGTTGCGGTTGAAAGAATTTGACAATGTGGGTTGTTTGATAATTTCTTATTTTAATTTTCGAAAATAAAATAAATCCTTAATTATCACCGTCAATTCTTGTCAAATGAGGGCCGCCACCAGGGGGTGAATCCACGGAGGTCGAGACAGTAGAACTATCAGCAAATTTAGGATTAGCAGAGGCAAATTATAATGTTGATCATTTAGTCGAACATGGTTACTGGCAACCATGGTTTAGGCCTATCTTCATTTTGTTTTTAAAATATATGCGAGGAAAAAAAACTAGCATGGATGAACTTGAACTTGAACTATCCATTAACCCGTCGTTGGGTCGTTGGGACACCATCGTGAACTGCTCACTATCTCACGCCATTTGTCCCGGTCCTGTGCTGCCTTTTGAGAGTCGCTGAATGACAGGCTGGTCCATTCTTTGATATCGTTCTCCCATCTCTTCTTTTGTCTGCCTCTTTTCCTTCCTCCCTGGACTGTGCCTTGCAATATAGTCTTTGCGAGACCTCCAGTTCTTGTCACGTATCCGTACCATCGTAGTTTCCTCTTCTTAATGGAGGTGAGAAGGTCCTCGTAGGGGCCAATGACAGTACTTATTGTGCTGCGGACCGCTTCAATTGTGATGTGCACTGTGTAGGAGATGTTCAATATCTTTCTGAAACATCTCATCTCAAGCGCATTGATTCTTCTTTGGAGGTCGAGCGTCCAAGCCTCACAACCATACAAGAAGACCGACATCGCCAGAGAGCGCATTAGTCGGATCTTTGATCTCAGGGAGAGTTTCTTGCTTTGCCAGATGGGCTTTAGTTTACTCAATGCTGCCATTGTTTGGGCCACTCTGGCAAGAATTTATGGCTTTGAGCCTTGGTCGGATATTATGGCCCCCAGATATTTGAAGGTGGAGACCTCTTCGAGTTTTTGCCCGTTTATCCGAATCTCACTTGTGAATTTTCTATTTGCCACGACCATCTTTTAATGCAAGTTAAAAACTGAAAGTCAGTTAAAAGAAATGATCAAAACCATGCCTTCAGACTACAGTTGCAAAATGTTTTTACAAAAGTCTGTTACACTCCCAGTTGTCCAATAGTCGAGAAAAGTTACTTAGACATGGGATTGTCTCGAGCAGCTAAAAATGTTCTATACTTCATCACGTGTCTTCTCTATTCTTCTGGTAAAAGTCTGGAACAGCATGTCAGTACTAGCCTTTTGGCAAGACGAGAAGGTTTTGATCACAAAAAAAAACAACACAACAACAGTGGAGGTTTCTTTACGAAAGGTTACGGAATCATGAATAAAATCCCTGCATAAGGCTTCTTACGTGGCTTGGAAACATTTAATTCTTGTGGTATTGAGAGCAGCTTTCAACAGCGTCTCCAAAGTGAAAGTGACAAGCTCAATGCCCTATTGTGTAGACTCTTGGATATTAAGTGTTTCTGGCTTCCAGAGGATTCGCATTTCGCGGAGAATCTCAAGACATAGGAAACCCTCACAATGGCAATTTTCTGGTGTTAATAAAACTCGTATCTCACTCTGATCCTTTTGCTGCAAAATCATTTGGAGTGCATCAAAAACAAGAAAGAGCATGGTGAAAGAATGCCAAATCATTATTTGTGATGGAAGATACACAACGAATTCATTTCTTTATGTGGGACAACATGTTCTAGACAAGATTTTGCTTGAAAGAAGGGAAGCAATTTATTTTTCCATTATATGTGATGCTACTCCTGACGTATCCCATACATAACAAAATGTTCTGAAATTACGATACGTCCATAAAAGCGATGAGAACAAATGGTTAATAGAAAAGAGATTTGTAGAGTTCTTCCCGTGCAATCAGAAGACAGAAATACTCATTTCACGCTTAGACGAACATGGAATTGATCTTAAAGATTGTCGTGGGTTTTGACAACGGCGTAAACATGGCAGGGAAAATGAAAGGTGTTCAAGCGCGGATTTTTACAAAAGAATGAAGCTGCTATATTCTATCCATGTGCAGCTCACACACTGAATCTGGTCGGTGTAAATGCTGCGTCGTGTTGCAGAGATGCAATAACATTCTTTGGAAATGTGAATCGCCTCTACAAATTATTCAGCTCTTGTCCAGAAAGATGGAAGTTCTTGCTGGAATCAACAAGATGCTCCCTGCATAATCTGAGTGACACGCGCTGGAGTTCAAGAGTTGATGCCTTGCGTCCAATTGCTCAGAGGTTGCCTAACATTCTTCCTGTTATAGAGACAGTGATGTCCACGACTAAGTACACAAATGAAAATTAGAAGCGAATCACGTGGACTGAAAACATATTTCTCTTATTTCACCGCAGTGTTGATGGCAGCATTCTGGCTAAAAATTTGGACGTGCATCAATGAAAGAAATCTAATACTCCAATCAAAGGCAATCTCACTTGAAATCTCGTCACGTAACATCAAGGATCTCTCAAATGAATTGCAGAAGTTGAGAGATAATTGCCACACGATTTTCACAGAAGCACAGCATGTTCAAAAGAATTAGGAATTCATAAAGAACTGAAAACGGCGCGGCCTCGAGGCAAAAGGCCAAGACCTTTCCGTTCAGATTCCGAAACGTCCAATGATTCCCAAGACGTCGTGGGTGTCGAGGATTCAGCAGAAGCTAAGTTCACTAGAGAAGTTTTGTATTTCATTTTGGATTATGTGATTGGGCAGATGAATCAACGGTTCAAAGTTTTGGACAAGGTCTGGAAACTATCCAATCCGGTTCTAAATTTTAGAAGTCTGACTTCTGAAGTAATCTCGTCCTCTTGTGCTGATTTAGTGGTTAAATATCCACATGATCTTACCTGCATTTTGAAAGACGAATTCACTTGAAGAATGTATACGGTGCAACATTCAACATCAAGGAAGCGTCTGCCTCTGCGTTGTCTGATCCACTTGATCTTTTGAACTCAATTTATTCACTCGGGCTAGAAGAAATATTTAGTGAAGTGTGTATTGCCCTGAGGATTTTTTGTTGTCTTCCTGCGTCGGTGGCTCAAGGAGAACGATCGTTCAGTTAATTGGCTATTATAAAAAATATTTGCGATCTACCATGAGCAAAGAAATATTAAATGGACTGTCAATTATTTCAATTGAACACGAACTTACCAGACAGATAAACTTCAATGAAGTTACACGTGATTTTTCTAATTTGAAAATAAGAAGGTGGTCCTCCTCATCACAGTAAATATACAAACAGCCCTCACACACTTAAATATTAATAACATGTTGTGTTATCCACGGATGTTACTTTATTTCAAATTTCAAATGAAAATTCCAGTTATAAACATGGCTATCTCCCTTGGTATGTAAATTTTTTTACACTTCAAATGATTTCTTATCGAATGATCTAATTTTTAACAAATGTATTTCATATGAGTGAATAGAAAATAAACTTACTACTGATTTTTAACTTTTGCTTTTGTTGTAAATGTTTCTATATGAATGAATAAAACAAAAACAAATTCTACTTCTGCTTTTGTTGTTGCAAATATCTGGCGTTTTGGTTATTCTGTAGGAAATTCTTGCTCCCTAGGACGCTTGTATTGGTATTTATAAATGCAGCCAGCATTGTTACTTTCGGATAAGCTACATTTTGGTAATTTTGTATACATATTTCAAGGATTTTGGCATGTGTGGACCTTGGAAAAGACATAGGCATGATGTGGAACCCAGAGGGGCCTAACGTACCCAATTTTCAGGGGCCCAAAAATTTCAGGTGGCGGCCCTGGTCAAATGTTCTTGTAAGCTGAAAAATCGCAATTGCACATATCCTATTTAAATTCAAGTAAGGGATTATGCGGTAAAAAATCAACGTCAAAAACGTTTTTCAACGAAAAGAAAAGTTAAGCGTTATGAGCGGAATACACAAATATTTTTTCCTCAATCTTCTCTTCTTTCTTTTATGCTTTCACCACCCCCTTACAGTTATTCACCGACCCCAAATGGACCTGTGGCTTTCACCGCCCTGGATCGCTTCAGATCCCACAAAGGGGCAATAATGCCCCTTTGGGAATCACGGATCTAGGAGAAGGAAACTAAAAAAAAACCATCCGCTGCCTTGCGGCCACACCCACCAGCCGGGAAAGGCTAACGGAGTAAACCCTGAAAGAAAAACAGGAAATGGAGCACCTACAGGCGGTCTATACATAAGAGTTATGTACATTCAAATGGCGCCAAGCTGCATCGACGCATCGTTTACTTGGTTACACAATTGACGTGGAGATGGGGATATGCTGTATGGGCAACATTTAATTCGCCATAATACCCTCCCAGGCTTCCATCACCTCTTGAGAGGACACTCCAGCGTCCAAACGACTACCAAGTCTCACTGGACAGCTGCCTCCCGCCTCAATCTGGGCAGCCCGTCATGTCTTACCTTATCCACTGGGCGTGTGAGAGTACCACAAAACAAGTGGGTCAAAATAGCCCCGCACCAAGAAATACAAAAAAGAAAAAGAAGACCCCAGCTCTTTGAATTGCTAGTTGGAACGTTAGGACTATGTGTCCCGGCATTACGGATGACCTGAAGTCTATAAACGATATGCGGAAAACAGGAATAATTGATAAAGAGCTCAAGAGACTGAAGATTTACATCACATGCCTTCAGGAGACCAGACTACCAGACAGCGGCTCACTAAAAGAGGCAAATTACACCTTCTGCAGACATGCAGAGAACCAAGACAGCATGGTGTAGGGTTCACAGTTAAGAACACCCTCCTACCATCCATTGAACCCCCGTCATCAGGCACGGAGAGGATCATCACTCTAAGACTTAGAACTGCTGCGGGCCTAGCAGTCATTCTTAGCGCATACGCAAACACTCTCTGTTCAACCCCGGAAGAGAAAGACCAATTCTATGGAGCTTTAGACCAGGCAAAAGCTAGCATCCACAAAGACGAGGCAATCTATCTCCTAGGAGATTTCAATGCTAGAGTGGGGAGCGACCACGAAGCATGGCCCACATGCCTTGGTCTCTTTGGAAGGGGAAAAATAAGTGACAATGGACAGAGGCTTCTAAAACTGTGCTGCTCACGAGGCTTGTGTGTTACCAATATTTTCTTCAAGTGCAAGGATATACACCAAGGAGAAGGCTACTCCGACTTCAAACCTCCGCTGCCTTGCGGCCACACCCACTACTCGGGAAAGGCTAAGGGAGTTAACCCTGACAGAAAAAATAGGTAATGGAGCACCTACAGGCGGTTTATACATAAAAGTACATTCCGGCAGCTCCTGCGACGCCAAGCTGTATCGACGCAAGTCGTTCCTTTGGTTCCACCATTGACGTGGAGAGGGGGGATATGCTGTATGGGCAGCAGCTAATTCTCCATAATACCCTCCCAGGCTTGCATCACCTCTGGAAGCAGCAGTTACCAGTTCTAAGCCAAAGCTCAATTGACGTAGAGCTAGACGCCAGGGGCCGTTTCCGACGGTGGGAGAGACGTGGGAGAGACTACCAAAGTCTCACTGGACAGCTACCGCCCGCAAACTGGGCAGCCCCCAGTCTAATAGGTGCTTTCCCGTCATGGCCTGTCTTCTCCACTGGGTGCGTGGAGATTAGAGTGGAGATTAGAGTTCCACTCAACAAGTGGGCCATAAAGCCCTGCAATTAAAAAATAAAAAGAAGACCCCAGCTCTTCGAATCGCTAGCTGGAACGTGAGGACTATGTGTCCCGGCATCACTGATGACCTGCAGTCAATAAACGACACACGAAAGACAGGTATAATCGATAGAGAGCTCAAGAGGCTAAATATTGACATAGCATGCCTTCAGGAGACCAGGCTCCCAGACAACGGAACACTAAAAGAGGCAAATTACACCTTCTTCTGGCAAGGCAGACTTACAGATGAACCAAGACAGCATGGTGCAGGTTTCGCGGTGAAGAACAATCTTCTACCATCCATTGAACCCCCGTCATCAGGAACAGAGAGGATCATCACTCTAAGACTCAAAAATGCTGCGGGCCCAGCAATCATTCTTAGTGTGTATGCCCCAACCCCGGCAGAGAAGGACCAGTTCTATGGAGCTTTAGACCAGGCGATAGCCAGCATTCACAAAGATGAGGCAATCTATCTCCTAGGAGATTTCAATGCTAGAGTGGAGTGCGACCACGAAGCTTGGCCCACATGCCTTGGACTCTTTGGAAGAGGAAAGATAAATGAGAATGGACAGAGGCTTCTGGAACTGTGCTGCTCACGAGGCTTGTGTGTGACCAACACTTTCTTCAAATGCAAGGATATACACCAAGTATCGTGGAGACACCCTCGATTGCGCCAATGGCACCAGCTGGACCTCACCCGCAGCTATCACAGCGCCGACTGCGACACGGATCACTCCTTTTGGCCAGCAAGGTACGAATTATGAGGAAAAACTAGTACCACACCAAGAAAAAGGGATGTCAACGCATCAACACCTTCTGCATGAAAGACCCTGAGAAAACGCAGCTGTTCACCGACAAAGTGAATGAAGGTCTCACAAAGGTGTCCCCATACGTTACCATTGACTCCAAATGGACGCATCTCAGAGACACGATCTATACATCAGCATTGAATGCCGTTGGCAAGAAATCTCACAAAAACACGGACTGGTTTGATGCACATTGCGACAAGATGAAACCTGTCACTGAAGCAAAAAGGAAAGCTCTTATGGCGTACAAGGAAAAGCCTACACCCGACAGGCTGCATGCCTTAAAAACAAACAAGTTGCATGCCCAAAACGTCGCATGTCAATGCGCCAATACCTACTGGCTTAACCTCTGCTCCAGCATACAGTCAGCTGCAAACATGGGAAATGCAAAAGCCATGTACGAGAATATCAAAAGAGCAACTGACCCTTTGACGTCCAAAGTTGCCCCCCTAAAGTCCAAAAGTGGAGAAATTATCCAAGACCAGGCAGAACAGCTAAAACGGTGGGATGAGCATATCTGGAAATGTATTCAACAGTTACCGCAGTCTCAAGCACCGCTCTAGATGACATCCCCGATATGCAACTCATGGTAGAATTTGATGTCGTGCCCCCACTGGAAGAGTTGAGCAAAGCAATTGACAGCCTAGCTTGTGGAAAAGCCCCTGGGTATGATGGCATACCACCAGAAGCCCTAAAGAGTGGCAAGACAGTTTTACACCAACCATTGCACGAGCTTCTGTCCCTCTGATGGGAGCAGGGCTACACCCCCCCCAGGACCTAAAGGATGCAAATATAGTGACACTATATAAGAACAAGGGAGATAGAAGTGACTTCAATAACTATCGTGGCATCTCTATATTTAGTATTGTAGGAGAGGCTTTCGCCCGTGGCATACTAACACGTTTACAGAGTCTAGCATCCCATGTCTATCCAGAATCTCAGTACTGTTTCCGGGCTGGTCAGTCTACCATAGACATGGTGTTCTCTAAAAATGCAGAGAGAAGCAGATGCCATTGTACATTGCCTTCGTGGATCTTACGAAAGCTTTTGATTTAGTCAGTCGCAACGGGCTATTCCAAATCCTTGAAAAAATCGGCTGTCCCCCATACCAATATGCAGGGCACAGTGCAGTTCGATGGAGATACGCCAGAAGCCTTTCCAGTCAGCAGTGGAGTTAAACAAGGTTGTGTACTCGCACCAACACTGTTCGCAATATTCTTCTCTGTACTGCTTCGATACGCATTCAAGAATAGCAGTGATGGAATCTGGTTACACACCAGAGCTGATGGAGGACTCTCCAAGCGAAAACCAAAACGACATAAGTCCTGATTCGGGAGCTACTCTTTGTGGATGATGCGGCACTAACAGCACACACAGACACTGCAGACACTGGTTTGAAACAACTCGCGTCCAACTCCTCCAACGCCTGCAAAGAATTTGGTCTGAAAATTGGCTTGAAAAAGACAAACATCATGGCCCAAGACACACAGCCTCCTACCATTAATATCGACATATGAAAACTTGGAGGTTGTGGACAGCTTCACCTACTTGGGGTCCAAGGTCTTCAATACACTGTCTATCGAGGACGAAATAAACAGTAGAATTGGCAAAGCAGCTGCTACAATGGCTAAACTAAATAAATGGGTCTGGCAAAACACCAAGCTAACGGAGAAAACCAAACTTTATGTCTATTGAGCCTGCGTCATCAGTACGCTGCTATATGGGAGCGTGACATGGACCACTTATACATCCCAAGAGCGTAAGCTAAATAGCTTCCACTTGAGATGCCTGCGTCTCATCCTTGGCATTAAATGGCAAGACAAAGTGCCAAATAGTGAGGTCCTGATGCGTGCCAATATCCAAGGCATGTTCTCGATCCTTAGTGAAAGACGCCTGAGATGGCTAGGACATGAAAAAAGAATGAGCCCTGGCAGCATTCCCAGGGACCTTCTATATGGAGAAGTGGCATCAGGACAGAGGAAGACAGGTCACCCACATCTGCGATTTAAAAATTTCTGACAACGGGACATGAAAACAGCCAGAATACGCACAAGCGACTGGGAGTGTAAGGCAGAAGATCGATTTACTTGGCGCACAGTTGTAAAAGAGGGCATCATAGTAGCCGAGGAACGAATGATGGAGGAGGCTATAGAAAGAAGAGTTAAGAGAAAGGCCAAAACATTGGGCAGCACAGAACTCATGTGCAAAATCTCTGGTAAAGACTGTCATTTAAGGATAAGACTGCACAGCCACTCGAGGAAATGCAACCCAACCCAACGGCGATGCAACATCGTTTTGTGAGTTCAACGATTGGAGAATTATAAAAATACGATTTTTTTCTCTTTCCGATTGTGACTCTGTTGATTCAAAGTTTAAATCAAATAAATGAGAACCTTCTGCCGACAGCGTGTAAGGAGGACTAGATAAGTGCTCTAATAACGATGACGCCCAGTCAGACCCAGTTGAATACCTGCGGGAATCAGAAGCAATTGTTCACTGTACAAATATGGAAGGACACTCGCCATAGCTCCCCACTTTTTTCCCTAGTGCAGCTTAATACTTGTCATGATATTATCCCAAGAGAAACTTGAATGTAAGCTCCAGCCAAATCTAATATTTACTTATTAAGTAAGCAAATATTGTTCACCTTAGCAGTTGTAGTCTATGCAATTTCCCTAAACTCAACCAAAGTTTGTTATAATCGTAGCTAACAATGTATAGACTATTGTATATGAAAATAGACTTTTCGGGTGTAATTATTTTTTGCAGGTTTTTGGTTCTCAGACATGTCTATAAAACGTACAAGTGAAAAATTGTTTAAATTTATAAATTTAGAGAAATTTAATCTAAACATATTTAGGACTCTACATTTGCATTTCAACAAAATTCGTTTTAGAAGCTAACACTACATGTAAGTTATTGTGTACAGTTAAAAGTCGTATTTCTTACATTAGCTTTACTGTTAAAGCACCTAGTGAACAAGGATGAAAAGGAACAAATGCTTTGAAATATACATTCACAGTGGAAAGCATGTTTTTCTTAAAAAATTCACTATCGTCTAAAAAATGAAATAATTTGTGTACCCAAAGTGTTAATATATTTAAGTACCTTAAATTGAATATGATCAAATTTAAAACATATTTTAAGATCAAATTATATTTTGAAAATGATTAAGGCTGTTAACGATTAATTTAAATTTGATGGATAACTTAAAAAAATTAACGATCAATTGATTGTTAATTTCGATTAAAGCCAAAAATTAAAATTTATGATGGCATAAGTAAACACTTATTAAAAGTTCTTGTTGAAAATCTAAAGAACACTGGAATGTCTCCTTTATATGTCATCTTTTAACCAAATACTCAAAAAGACAAGTGTGTTGACATTATTTGGTTCAAGTGATGAGCGGGTCTAATTGACAATATTATTCATATGGAACTGAGGTAACTGGTATGCACAAAACGGTTTTGACAAGGAAGGACATTACAGGATATCGGTGTTCATTAAGTTTCCACCATCGTAGAGGGTTAATGAATTCAGGAACTTTCATCTCCATTTTGTAACGCAGTAATTCATCAGAAGAGCTGTCGTCATTTTTTGTCTCTGGAACAGACTCCATTACTGCCATGAACTTAATACGCTTTTCGTTTGGTTTGATAAGTAGGTGAAGTGTTGGAACCATGTTAGGCAAACTTTATCAATATTTTGAACATTCCCATCGGTCAATAGTTTAAAATAACAATGGTCGTGTAATCGTCAGGAAATTTGTTATTATTTATCGGCCGCTTCTTTTTATTTATTGTTTTTTGTTGTTGACATTTTCACTTCCGATAATTTGCAAGTGTTAGGGCGATTAATGATTAAACATTATTTAATCGTTAAAATTTTTTAACGATTAATCGAGAAATTAATTAATTTTTTCCCAGCAGCCCTAAAAACGATATTTCCTCCTCAACACATTAACCTTTGCAGAACTTCTCAGCTTGCTTGGATCTAGCAACATCGAGACTTTAGTTAGTAAAACTACTAAACTTTACATCCGACTCGCACTTTGCTGCGTCATTTTTGGAAATATATCTTATCTGTTAAAGACGCTCCTTCTACACAGAAGATTATTGCGTCCTACATAAATATAAAAATGTTTGGATTATCCCAATCTTGTCATTACATTTAATGTTTAAAGTAACTTTTACAACAGAAATGTTTTTTTAGTTAATAAAAAATATAGCTAAATACTTAATATCACAAAAGGAAATACTTGTACATCAACCAGGTTCTTCCCTACATACAAATATATTATAGAATGCATTTTATGCACAAACTAATTTCGCAGTTCCAATTAACTTATTTTCCCTGTTGTGAATATCAGGCCGTTTTACTTAAACTTCTCCTTCAAATTTGCGAAAATCAGTTGGCTTTAAGCTACGTTGCCCAAAGTTTCATTTTCTGCTACCATGAAACATAATATTGAAACCCAATTCTTTCCGAAATGTAAAATTTCAAAAAAAAATAATAATAAAAAATAACAACAAACTATGATACTGATATTTATTATTCATTACTTATATTAGTCATTTAATATACTCAAAACGAAAGTCTTTGTACACACACACAATAATGATCGCTTACTTCAGTCATGCAATCAACATCCTTGCATTAGAACAAAACAACTCACTATGTCAAGTTAAACAAATGACCATAAAAACACTATACACTAGCCACTAAACAGCTCACTATGTCAAGTTAAACAAATCACCATAAAACAGTACTAACTAGCCACTAAACAGCTCACTATGTCAAGTTAAACAAATCACCATAAAACACTATACACTAGCCACTAAACAACTCACTATGTCAAGTTAAACAAATCACCATTAAAAACACTATACACTAGCCACTAAATCCAGTCATTACATGTTATTGGTCAGTAAAAAAATGTCCCATTTTCCCGTTGTAAGAAGTTGAGCAGAATGTTCACTTTCACGTCATTTACCCCTTTGCCGTAATGTGTGCCGTCGAAACTGAAGACTCCTTTGGTGAGCTGGAAAAAGTTAAGAATGGGGATTCCCCAATAGCTAAAAATAGATTTAAGCTTTTCATTATAATCCAGTAACGTCTGAGTCTGTTGTCTTTTATCAGGTCCGAACTTCAGCAATCCAGGAGATTGTGCTGCCATCCATACTGGCTTCGGCCAAGTAGCGCCTTTGAGCATCTTTAAAATTGGATCTATCAGCTGTAAAATCATATAGTGAAATAGAAATATTAATAATGACATGAACATAATCTTTTATCAATCAAGTTTTATAATTTACAAAAGGTCTATGTAGTTCTAGGAAGGCGACTGGATAGCGAAGTCTCGCCTCACAAAGCAGAGGGGCGTGGGATCGAGCCCACGCAAAGCCAGAATATAAATGATACGCTAAGAAAGTCCTCGGCTGACCACTGGAAGGGAATTGGGGCACGCACCAGGTATAAACAAGCCCCGACTAAGCTCTAATGGAAACATTAGGGATCCCCTACGACAGTGCTGTCCAACCTTTTTGACCCCGCGGGCCAAATTTTTTTCCCTATGAAGCCAGGGGCCGCAAGCAATGAACGTCTTAAGAAAATTATTAAATGGATAAATACTTCCTACCTTATGTAACTTATCTCCTCATCAATACGAAAAATTACTTGAATCCAGCTTCACAGACGTAGGTACTCCCAAACATGGTTAATGTTTTTCTACAACTTTTCGATAGTTGCGGAAATTCGTCTGCAGAAGCATATGTATGTCATCCAGAATTCAGTTGGCGACGAATTCGTATTTTTATTACGAAGCGGCGTGTTATGCTGAATCTCGATGATTTCAAGCTGCACTGCACCTTCTTCTGCTCCTAATATGGTTATTTTCGAGGCTATATTAGAGACAGCACTAGTAAAAGGATTTTCTACAAAAAGCAAAACAGGTGTAAGATTTCGAATATCTTTAAATCGGTCTGCGAAATCCAGCTTTAACTTTTCTAATAAAAGATAGAATCGCTCATGTGTGACAAGCTCTGGAAGTTGTTGAGCAGCCTTGGCAAGAGCTGGGAAGTGAGTAAAATTTGACTGATTTATTTGGGTGATGAAAAAATCGAGCTTGGATTCAAAAATACTGATTTCTCTCATTAGCGTTGGTAAGATTTGAAAGCGTCCTTGCAATTTTAATTTTAATTTATTCAGGTGATCCGTGATGTCGGTTAGAAATGCTAATTTTACGAAAAAGTCAGGTAGTTCTATATAATTTAACAAATCTTCCTTCTTTTTAGACCCGAGAAACAGTTTTACTTCGTCAATTAGGTTCCAAAATCGTGACAGAACCTTTCCTTTGCTCAGCCAACGAACATCAGTATGAAGAATAAAATCCCCAAAATTGTTATCATACTCTTCTAACAAAGTCTTAAACTGCCTGTGATTTAATGGATTAGCTCGAATAAAATTAACACTTTTCACCACAACATCCATAACATTTTGCAATTTTTCATCCTTCAACTTTGAGGAAAGAGATTGTTGGTGAATTATACAATGATAAGATTGAATGTCTGGAAAATCATTGTCAGCCTTCAGCAAACCAATGAGTCCAACTTTCCTTCCTATCATTGCTGGAGCACCATCCGTTGTAACAGAAATCAGCTTCCTCAAATCGATGAATTGGCGTATTTTATAGTGCATTCGTGTGATGTTTGATCAAATGCTCGCGAGCATTTGAAAGGTGTGGACCAACCTTTAGGCTGACACGCAAGAAACATTAAGGGATTCGACCTATTGGCACTGCGTGCTGGCGCAAGTGAGAAAAGCGTATCCAAATCACTTCGTACCGAAAGCCTGACTTGTTGATGAAGGATCGGTGTGGCATAATTCCTTAGTTTAGAAGGAGAGATATTGCAAATCCTTCAAATGTAGCAGGTTCGCACCAATTTCCCCTTTCAGCTGCGCGGCCGCGTAAATTTCTGACCAACGCCAGACAGCAGTTTAGAATTACCGCGCTGCAAATTTTGATAAGTATGAAATAATATCTGTGTTCTTGGGGAGGGGGGTAAATTTTATGACAAAAATAGATGATGCGCTACTTTGGACACGAGTTTGTTATTTTTCACAAAGAACAACGAACCATAAAGTCATAAAAGGGACCATTGGGGGGGGGGCTATAAAAACCGAAAGCACAATCCATCACTAGAATGTTTTTTTAGTTAGTCAGTAGGTCTCAACCAAACATGGGCAGCATCCCAGCTATAATAAGCCAAGGACGCCTCAACTGACCTGGGAATGTCAAGCAAGAGCAACCTGGACCTATACCCAAGGACATGCGATAGAGCGAACTGGCGACAGGAAAAAGGTCGGTTGGTCGGCCACGTCTCAGATACATAGACATACAGATGCAGTAGAAACATGAAAGCGGCCAACAATTATATCCTAATCTTGGAGGACCAGACAGAATATCGATCCACAAAGCTCAGTTTGTGAGTATTTGTCCACTCACTCGTTGCCGGATCGCAGTCATGTTGTAGTCGTGACCCCCCAAGCCGATGACCAGCCAGGAGTTGACCGCTCCGCTGAGCTCTCGGACCAAGTTGAGGACACCTTCTGCTTCATTGACCTCGTCCACGGAGTTCATGATCAGTTTAGTCTGCAGGATGTGCACGAGATCAGTCATGAGATAAAACATAGCAAATGATTTGGAATAAATACATTCTAAAATATATCACAGTTACTGGCCGGTCAAAACTAATTAGAGGGGAACTTCTTATTTCTATTCTTAACAAAATGTTAAATTCAATTGTACAAAATTAATTGATATTTTATTATCAAAGACCGATTAACGCGAAATAGAGCATTGTGAATTTAAGATAAAATACAGACCTTAGTTTGATTAAGAACAAACAGTGGCGTAGCTAGAACTTTTGCCGCCCGGGGCGGTCTCCAATTTGCCACCCTTTTTATGAGCTATCCATAAATAACGTCACGCACCTGGGGGGGGGGAGTCACACGTTTGTGACAATCTGTGACGAGGGGGGGGGGTGTTTAAGAAATGTGACGTCACGTCAAAACGCGCAACTTTAAATAAATTTACACTTAAATTTTTTTATTACTGACACTTTATTTAATGACGCTTATGTGAAACGCGTGTTACGATATTAGAATCCAGCGTTACACTAAAAACATACTTAAATGGCAAAAATGTAATTTGAAACATGCTCATTTTCAAACAGAATATACGGGTTTTATGGGGGGGGGGTGTCAAAGCTTAGTGACGTCTTATTGAAGAAGGGGTCTAAGTTTTTGTGACGACGTGTGACGAGGGGGGAGGGGGGTGAAAATTCGGCGTTATTTCATTTTATTTTATAATTCCATCCATGGATAAAAACATTTACCGTTGTACTTCTTGTTCTAAAAATAGAATCACGTCTTCTTAATTTTCCCTACTCAAATTTTTTCTCCTTCTAATTCGGCTTGCAGTTGATATCTCAATCTCTTCACAAATTGTTTGGCTGATATAACATCATTTTGTATTGGCACATCTCTTTGTTCCATGCAACGGCTTTGCGTTAATTTAAAAAATGACGGGTTCCCATAAATTGAGTTAAAATAGAAAAGAAAAAGATTGCATTGAATTGAGTAAAATTCCAGCATCTGATCTCGTTTTCCAAGTTACTTCTTCAGATGTCAATTTTTCCAAGAGGCTTGAAATTTTAAAGTATGTCTTTTTCGAAATTATTATGCCTATTGTGGTGTTAATTAACAGAGAAATTTGAATATTTGCATATTCTTGTGGTAAATCTTATTAATTTTCCATAAAATAGACGAATTCAAATTATTTACACATTACTAATACTTTAATTGGATAGTTGTAAATTTTTTAGTGAATAACCGTATTTTAATGAAAAAAAACAACAAATTAGTTGTGCTACTTTAATGCAATAAAAACAAAATAAATTTTATTTTTAATATCTTTTCTTACAATAATTTACTGAAAACTGAAACAATAATATAAATTACTACTTGCAAGTTAATCTTAAACACAATATTTGAACCATCATGCCTTGTAGGTACTTGTTCGCGCATCATTCTTCGAATGTCGAAATTGCACGAAAAAACTGTCGTGGCGATATTAATAGCACACATTATTCGGCCCAGCGGTGATGTGTTTTTTGGGTAGTTTTCTTATAAAAGCGTTATCTGTGACTTATACCGCTTAGTTTTCAAAACAAATGGATACTTTTTTGGAGTGATTAAAAATTTTTGAACAATTTTGCGTTTGTTATAGTATCCGCTATGTAATCAAACAAATGTTGTGCGAATCCATTAATTAAGACTTGAATTTACGAATATTTTTGTTTCACCTTGGTTTTCCCCCCTTCAAAAGAAAAAGGGCGGTTGTCGGAAATTGTTGTACTTTTTGTAATAGGTATTATGGCTAGTCAAGAGACAAGTCTTTAACACACTGTGGTCTGGTTAAAAACTGTCTTTAATCACTATATACAATTCACTGTGATCAACTGCTCAATCAACTACCTAAGCAGCTCGTATGCAATCCACTGCAATCAACCCCGGTTGCCTCTTGAACCGTAAATTTATAGCCAGCTGACCTCCCAGTCCTTGACCAGCACGCTTACAGTTCACCTCACATACCACGTGTTTCATACTAGGTCAAGTCATTGCATTCTCATACAATGTAAACACAACAACACGTCTCTGACACTTTTCAAACAAATGCCCACAAATGCCGCCCCTAAATGAGTGCCGCCCGGGGTGGACCGCCCTCACCGCCCCCCCTAGCTACGCCACTGAGAACAAATATGAATATTGGTTGTTATTGAGGATAACAACGATACCTTATTAATGGATACTTTCCCTTGTATCAAAAACTTTAAGAAAATAAACTGCCCGTTATTACAAAGGATATTATAGAGTTAGAGGGACTTTCGTAATCATAGAAGCAATTTGGCTATGATACACATAACAGTATCATTATTATTATCGAATCTATGTTTCGAAACAAGAATTATTGGCCCTTGGTGACAACTTTAACGTACACTTCCATTGCATTCCAGTGATGTCATTATCAAGTAATTTCTACAGTCAGCGATGAAGCGGTAATACTTGTCACAGTTTGTAACGTTATCTGCTGAGCAGGAGTGAAATGGAATCAGCCAGTGAGTATGTTCATAATACATGTATAATAATACAGAAATCAATGGTCTAAATGAAGTCTTTTCATATGTATTATTTTTAAAAATTAGATTTGAAATTGAGTATAGCCTAATCAAGTTTAATAAAAAAAATTTAAAGGACTAGAGGGAGGACGAATACTTCAAAATACCAAGATAATTTCATGCATTGCAGTGTTAGTATAAACTAGTTCTTATTTTAAACATTTAAACAAGTCATTGTTTGTATTTTTGATTGATTATTTGTGCGTGTTAAAGACTTATCATAACATTATTAATTTTTTAATATTTAATTATTACTAGATATCACTAATAAATATATAAATTTTAAATAGTGGAAAATAAAAAAGACTATTAACTTTTTAAAATAAAATGATGGTCTCGCACAATGAAACTTATCAACTATTCAATGAGAAGCGGATCCTTTCTTTGTTCAAACTATTTCCATTTCATAGAATGCAGAAAATACAATTGCTTGAATAACATCAAATGCAAATTTAAATCATGCTAAATTCAAGATTTTTCTTTATTTCTATTGGATGACGTCATTTATAAAAGTATCAAAACATTTTATATGCATCAATTTGTTTCTCAAAATGAAGAGGTCTTTTTATTTTTTAAAAAAAGTTCGTATAATACATGCAAAATTACTGTGCGAGAATTGTTGCCTATAAAATTGAAAAAAATTTCTTCACATCTTCCAGTTTTCTTGAGCCAATGATTGTTACTACTCTAATTATGTTGTGTACTTTATGCAAGATACATTAAGTACACGATTTTTTTTATTGCAGTGTAATTTCCATCGTATCAGTTAAAGACAGGTCTAACCTAACGGCCCATTGTCCCTGATGACGTGTCGAGGCTTGCCATCCCTTAACATGGCCAGTACAGATGTGTACAGCTGAAGCATGAAAGAGTCACCGATGAAGTAGACGGTCTTGTTCTGTAGGACTCGACACACGTCATTCTCACTGGTGAACTTCGTCAGCTTGGAATAGACGTCGACTTGAATGTCATTTGTCACAGAGAACAGAGACAGCATTAAAATATGTCACAAAGCACATTAGAGATGTAACTGTTATTTAAAATAAATAAATAAAATAAAATACTACAAACTACAGAACTACTTAAAGGGGAAGCAATACTGTACAATGTCGGAGATGATTGGCATTTCATTTTTAAATCCCTTATATTAACTTCACCGCCGTCTCTGTCTCTCTGTCGTGATCTCTGTCTCATTGTCTTGGACGTGCCGGAAAAACAAAAGTAAAACAAAATGACCCACTTCCCGTGAAGCCACCGAGCTGAAATTTGACACACGGACCCGTGTCACCTAACAATTCATCGTATCAAAATTTCAGATCGATCGAACTTACCGTAATTAAATTAATGCATTTTTACTTTATCTCTATACGAGTTATGTAATTCAATTTCACGGTTTGTTATTGGTTTTTTTTCCACGTGACATCTCAGTACGCGCGTTGGAGTGATGTACCGGGGTGCTTTTGTTTACATTTTACGTGTCACGCTGAGCACGGTCCAGTGATCGGTTACCAGACCTTTCCCCTCTCCCACCCCCACCCCCGTGTTATAAAGCAAATGGCAGTTAAGACAGATTCAGTCTGTAAATGTTTGTCGTGTTTGAACATAATCAATACTGTTAGTTATGTCTCATATATAAGGGATTTATAGTCAAAAACTTTGTTTTTACGGGTTTGTTTTATTAAGTAATGGACTGTCAGTATTTCCTATCACCTGCATATATTTATCTCTTGGAAGTTAGTGTAAGCAAATCTTAAGTCTGTCCTCGCAGTGACATCAACGCTGCTGAGTAGACCACTATTTATGGAAGAACATTTAGTGCACACTGTGAAGAAAGGCGGAAAAAAAGACCGTACCTTGATACTGGTATCGTAAGGTTCCCAGTTGGAGAGTTCAGCGTGAATCTGCTGCCTCGTGTCGTAACAATCGATGCATAGACATTCTTGGACAGACAGGTTGACACACGAGTTCTTCATGCAGCAGGGATCAGAACCTTTGGGGTCACACAGTGCCCGGAACGAGACAAGACCCGGGAATGTCAAATTGCCTAAAGGGCGTAGATTGAAGAAAATGCTAATTTACATAACTGAGAAGACTTGATAATTCTCAATACAAAAACAAGTTATACAAACAAATTGCGTGATTAAGGCAATAAATGTAAAGCTTTTATTAATAGACGGATAAAAATGTAAACGTTTCGGGTAATGCCATTGTCAGCACAACTAAATAAACACAATTATTTAAATAATTCCCAATGAAGGATGGGCAAAATTTATCGTCTGTTAGTGTCCACTTCTGTCAACGATCAATTTCCTAATTTTTTCATCGATCAATGACCACCTCTTGTTTTGTCAATAAACTAAAACATTATCATTTATCAATCACCCCATTTAAAAACTATCAATTACTCCATTGATTCCACACTCATTACCTACCACATCGTCCGTCCTCACGTTGTAATGTAGGTGGTATTCTGTAATACCTCCAAGCCCTGCCAATAAACGTATTCAGCTCGTCCATCTCTTGCGCGGTGTAATTCCTGGCTACCCAGCGCCCAGTAGTCACTCTGTCCAGCCATCTTTGAGCCAAGGAACTCTGCGCTTGACCCCAGCACCCCATTGGTTTTTCTTTGTTTAAAATAAGCCAATGGCTGACCAATGTCATTGATCCCATCAAGGCGAGAGCCTTGAAAATTTGGCGAAAGTTTTGGCAGAGATGTTTTTGCCAATTTCTTCTAATCATGATCCTTACTGCTGCTTGGTTGGTTTGCAACGTACCGTTGTGTCGCTCAACAAATGTAATCTCTCATAGTCTGGCTTAAAATGAAGAATACGGGATCAAAGCCAGAGCGTTATGAACAAATTACAATTTACTTACCCTTAAAATTCCTAGAAATATTTTTTTTTAAAGAATCAAATATAAAGTATGAAACACAAGTTTATCCAAATACATCACGATAATTAAATAATTTCTTAAATATATAATTACGATCACAAAACAAACACTGCTAAGTATCCGCAGGCAGAGCCGGTCTTAGCAATTGCGGGCTCCTATGCGGCTTAGTATGCGAAGCGGATAGCGCGGGGCCCAGTTTGGGTAGGGATCAGGAATTAATAAGGATAATAAGCGAAAATTAAGATAGGCGGGGCCTATCAAAGCGCGGGGCCGACTGCGGCCGCATAAGTTGCAGTGACCTAAGACCAGCCCTGTCCGCAGGTAAACATCACAAATAACTGACAAGACTAAAACAATACTGCGAATATAACAGTGGGTCTAAAACATAATCCACTAGAATCTGTCACTATTCCCCCACCCCCGAAAAAGCGTCTTTTCCCTAATCTAAATTCTACATACCTTAATTTAAATGATGTAGATTTCAGTTGTTTCATAAACGGTAACTCACTTGTATGCTACTAAAGTTATCTTAAAATCAAATCTTGGCTCAAAAAATGATAGCTGAGACATGAATTCGTACCAGTGAAAATTATGAAAAATATTTTACACATAGGTTTAATTTTAACTTAACAAGACAACTGTAGACATTTTCGCGATAGTGAAGTTAATAAACTCTCAAGGACGGCTGTGAACAAACAAACTTGGTCGCTGTCTTTGTTAATTTTATGCGTTCGATACATTGAAGGCAAACACAGTCAACAAAAGCTTACCGAAAATGAAAACTCATAACTGAACCGAACTTAAATCAAAAGCTTATCTCAAAGGATTAAATTGATTAAGTTTTGAAAAAATAATAATTTTGAGTTCTTAAAGCCGTGGGGCTCAGTGTTGTATATGTCATTGAAAACATAAAGACAGGTGAGCACAAACCGTATGTTGAAAGCCTTAAATTTATTTACATTACAAATTTATCAAAATTCAATTAAGAGTGTGCACAACAATGTATGTGACCGAATGGGGTATAGCTTAAAAATAAGGAAATAAAAAGTCGTGTTGAGTATAGTTTTTTTTTACACTTTCATTTATATACAAAAGACAGACGGAATATATAAAAAAAATGTCGTAACCCTTTATTGAGTGAAATCATGTAAAGCTGAAGCTTCCATTACAATAAAAGCTAAATTACATTTTAACTATCCTGCTTCAAACTGGTTAAGTGAACCATAACATAAACTGGTCAATCTAACTAAACATAAACTGGGCCATCTAACTACAACATAAACTGGTCCATCTAACTACAACATAAAGCGATTCATCTAACTGCAACACAAACTGGTCCATCTAACTACAACATAAACTGGTCCATCTAACTACAACATAAACTGGTCCATCGTTTTTAAAATCTCAGTTTTAAACTATTGATTGCTTATTATTTGTGTTATTTGAAGATAATTTTCAGTCTCAATGGCGCAGTTAGGAGAGAGGATATTCTACTTCAGATGACACAATCTTGATCTGTATTCAGGATGGCATTACCATATTTCTGTGAATTTCATCTATGTATATCATTACTGTGTAAAAGATACTTAAATGGTCTTTACATTATAAAACCTTTAGTTTATATCCAATGGAAATGATAATAGCGTTGCTCGTTTAGATTTGATCTCTGTGACCATTATTCTGAATTCCAGTTATTATAAATATAATAGTATATTGTAATCTTATTTCTTAAAAAAAATAACAAGAAAAATGAAAATTACAAATTGTATAATTTCACTAGGCGTTGAATTATAAATCAAGGCGATTCTTAAAATTTTAATATAAATGAAAACTTCTTATGAAAAAGATACATATTTATGTTTCTTAAAACCAATTAAATTATCAATTATAATTAAAACAACATATAGTTTAGTTTAATTTAAATAACACAATGAATAATTAAAAAATGTAAAGAAAAAAAAAGAGATGCATTCAAGCTGTCTTTAAAAGACTCATATTAATTATAAATGTATGTTTTTTCATACTTAATATTAGTAAAAGAAATAAGAATAGAAACATACGAATTATTAAATTAAAGGTTAAAAAAGAACAACTTAATGATAATTAAATTTTTAGATTGTTTCCAGAAATATACTTACCTTTTGCGAAGTTATCTTTCTTTGATTTTCGACTCGTCCCATAAATAATATAACTAAATAAATCACAATTCATGTTTAATTATTTATAACTAGATTGTGCTGGGGTGCCGTGGCGCCTACGGCGCCCACTTTAAAAAAAACACACAACTAACTTGAACTTTTTTGATAAATACGAAATATTAAACTTTCTGAAATGTACACAAAGTATTTTATAATAGTGGTTGTTGGCGCCGCGCCGACGGCGCGCACTTTTTTTGGGGTCAAAAGCCGAAGTAACTTATCCTTGTTTGATAAATACGAAATATTAAACTTCCTGGAATGTACACAAAGTATTTTATAATTAACCATCATCAAATCCTCATTTTACATTGATCCCTTTTCCAAAATTAAAATATGAGCTAAAACAATGACGTCATATATATATTTTTAAATGCGAGACTGTAATTTCCCCCATGGAACAAACATTTGTAACACAAAGTAAAATTAACAAATAAAAAACTTTGCTATTCCAAATAGCAATCAACAAGAAATGATTTAATTGTTGCTTTTCTTCCAATCCCCTATTATTGCAAACGTTGTGGAAATGACAGTAGTTAATGGCTGCCTAATTTCGTTGCTGCTGAAGGATGTCCATTTTGTAAAGAAAGTTTCAATACATGGCGACCACAACACGTTTATCGTCGGGAAATATGACGACACACCTGTTAAGGGAGGTAAAAACTAATTTCACGACTTAATGTTTATTTTATGGCTAAACTCCCTCGAAATGAATTTAAACTTTAAATAAATAGTGGTAATAAAAAGATTTTAAAAAACCACGTTGTTATAAGTGGACTAAAAAGAAGAAAATAATTTAAAACTTATAAGTTCAAGAACTTTAATTTAATCTGAATAAAAAATTGGGACGGGAGTTTGGTATAAAAATTAAAGATTTATAATTTAGAAGGCAAAAGAGAGATCTATAAGTGAGATAATGAGTGAACTGCATATGTAAAACCTCATTAGCGCCCGCCCCACGTTTTTTAGTCTTATTACATGAAAGTACTTGGACTTTGGACTTATAGTTTTAATTTTTTTCTCTCCTTTTTAGTCCACTTATAACAACGTGGTTTTTTAAAATCTTTTTTTTTACCTCTATTTATTTTAGTATTTTTAGTCTAAGTGTATGCTATGGTGAGTTTTGTCGCTTCCTTTTGATGATTGATTATTGAAGTATTGAGTACGTTCAATATAATACGCATGATTGATTATTGAATTTTGGATTAAGTACAATATAATACGTAGCGCGACAAACATTTACAGACTGAACGCGACTGATAACCTTGCTGTAAACACGGGGATGTTGTCATCGATGGCTGGGGTGAAATCCGGTGGCACTTGGATGTCAACAATAGCAGACTGATACAGATGCTATATAGAGGTAAACTAAAAATGCATTAATTTAATCACGGTACATTCGATCGATATTAAATTTTGATACAATGCATTGTCATCCAAGATCTATCTGTGGTAACATTTTGAGATCTCAAGGACCATCAGAAGTGGTTTAATTTTACGTTGGAAAATTTGAGATTTTGCGGACAGACAGACAGATAGGAACGAAAGCAAGGTAATAAAATGTGGTTTATCTTTTCAGTTCAAAGTAAATTAGTGTCGATTTATATATTTGTAGCTGTTCCCCATTTTCACTGTATACTGCTTTTGAAAAGCAAAAAAATTAATTTAAGACAAAACAATTTTTTAAAGCATTTTAAAAAAAAGCACGCAAAGAGCCTCAGTTAAAAATGTCACGTTTCATCGTACGATCTTGAAAATTCCCCGAATATACACCCTGTTGAGAAATTGACTAATTGACCAACGAAGGGATGTATCTAGACTAAATGTAATATACAAAAATTTGATGGTCCAAATTTAAACCCAACCTGGCATTGAGCTTTTGATATTCACTCTATGGGGCCGAGGGCCCCAAAGCAATTTTTTTCGTACAAATTTAAGACTAAATTCCTTATTAGATTTGACATGATCTTGAAAAATCTTTGAACACATATCCATCATGGTTCCTGATTTTAATGACCTAGATGAATAAGCTCTATATGGGATCATCTTGAATATTTAGGCACAATATCTACATCTCTAGTTATTTTATATTCTATCTGTTACTTATTGCGAGACAAATTGGGCTTTCTGTAGAACATTCACTTTTGAAATCACATCAAATGAAGCGTTGCCAGAACTATTTAATATTTAGGATATATATATATATAGTAGAGCAAGTAAGAGATGCAGAATTTTCTCTGTGATGAGAAAACAGTAGAGAGCTGCTGGAGTGCAATATTTGCGCTTTTTATGTGAACTCACGATTGACAATCAATGCGTTCAATTTGAAAATGTTTTTTTATTGAAAGTAAAATACGTGCATTCTTTATTAAAAGTGTAAGTTGGATAGTTGAAAATTTCACAACATTTTCCAATATTTAATTTTTTTTAAACATTTACTTCAATTTAAAAAAAAATGCGCTTTGAACACAAATAAGTCGTAAAAGAAATCTAATCTGCCTATCTTATATAAATTGCGCCTAAGGGGCCGTCCATAAAGTACGTCACGCTCCAGAGGGGGGGAGGGGGTGTAAGAAAGTGTGACAGTTTGTGACAGGGAGGGGGGGGGGTTCCGGCCAAGTGTGACGTCACGGTGTTTTATATTAAATTTTACTATTTCGTTAATTAAAAAACATTTTGTTCGAAAGTGTGACGTACTTTAGTGTCCGAGATTTGTGACTGTTTGTGACAGGGGGAGGGGAGGAGTTAAAAATGGTCAAAAATAGCGTGACGTACTTTATGGACGGTCCCTAAGCGCGTCCGTCAGTCAGTAAGTCAGTCAGAGTGAAGCCCCTATGCGAGGTAACTCTTGATATTTTAGTGTTTTTTTTTAAAATATAAAATAAAGACGTAAAATTATAATAATTTTGGTTTCGAGATTAACAGAGCGTGTGGTGTTTCGCGCCATAAAATATTAAATGACGTGACGTCATTGTTCGAGCTTATATTGTAATTTATGAAAAGGGAACAATGTAAATTTGTAAAAAGAGCAGTGGTTGATGTAATGTGATTGATTATTATTAACGCAATTTCCCATGGGATAAATTGCGTCTATATATTTTAAATGTCGATAGAGCTTGCATATGCAACTCCTCCTGAACCATACCAGATAGAGGGTTCGGGTCTTTTGCAAATATGCTAAGGAGGTCCAAAGGATGTGCGACGGCCAAAAAAATACAGAAAAGATTTACTGGATTTCCTTTGAAAATAAAAAAAACGAAAGAATATCAGTATTTTGTTTCAATTTCTCGCCAACCATAACATCTATCGGCTATCGGGTTGAAATAAACGCCGAACGATAGCTAATAATATTTAGAACGATGTTGAAGACCGTACTACGGTAGGCTGTCGTCTTGTTGGACTTTTGTTATTTTAGCAGCAATTTTTGAAAGTAATTGTTTTCTTTAGTTTCAAAATTATTGATTTGAAATGACTTTTAATTTAATCTAGAATGAAAGTTAATGGGGTTTTCCCGATTTATGAATGCTTATGTTAGATTGTTGCGCGGTGCGCATTATATTGACACATTCTTGGTGTGATGTAGCGGGAGGGGATATGACGTCATATTGTGTTTAGTTTCAGAATTACTTATTTGAATAGACTTTTAATGTAATCTAGAATGATTTCCCTTGAAATAAAAAATCGGAAATTCTTTAGGGAAATTGCGTTTAAATACTCATTCGAGGTTTTATTACCTTTTTTATGTTGATAACCCGAGTTAAGTGTGTGAATAAGTATGTGCGCGAGTTTGTTCGTGTGCGTATATGTGTGTATGTGTGCGTGTAAGTGTGTGTTTGTATAAGTTGTGAACTAAATGTGATGAAACGGGCGCCATGCCTCTGACACGACGATTAGTTCTTCATTTTTAAATGCGATTATTTTAGGACAACTGGTTTCATAGATTCCTTCAAGTGAAAATAAAGATTGAAAAAGACTTACAGGGTCCTTCTAATAAGAAATAGGATTATGTTTACTTATAATATGCATTAGGTTAAGATTGGGGCTAATTGGTGGCACAATTATTTTTATACAGAGGGGAACCTTTGTGAGCTTTTGAATGGTATTTTTCAATAATAATATCACCAAAATCTGTGTGAACTAATTTTATCTTAGCAATTGTTAACATTCTTTTAAGCATAAATTTTGGTGAAATTTTAGATTAAATTGTAAGTTCATCCTTGCAAAATAACGATAGAAATATGTGGAATTTTTTTTTAAGGGCAGACGAATTATGAAACTTACCTTTTAATATGTTTTTATACACTTACATATATTATCGGACGGCAAAAAATTGTATACGGGCTATTAACAACATTAAATTGCATAAAATAAATTTATCATTAGGAAAATGATCACGGCACCGCATTTGATGCATGTAACAAGTGATTTATGATAAAAACAATGGAAAATATTTGTTAGGTGTAAGAATTAATTACCTTTGGAGCTTACTTAACTGAGTGTTTGTTATGAATCGATTGTTAAATAAACTGCCCTTAAGAAAGGGCGTATTGAAAGTAAACGCTGAGGGATTTTAAATAAGAAAATGGAAAGTGTATAGGAGTTATATACACTGACGTAAGAGTGTGGCTATCAAGCTGAATAGTTATTTTTATAAAGAGGGACAACTTTGAGAACTATTTGAAGGTTGCTATTCATTTGTAGGGGCAGGAGTTAATAATATCACCGAACCCTGGGTGGCAGCAACACTATTTCTTAGCCACTGATAAGATCCCTTTTGCATGGCTTAAGCTAAACCAGCAGGGTAAATTCTAAGCCCAAACCTGTGATTCAACGTGTGTCATTTAAACAAATAAAATATATTCCCCAACCCTCTACCCTAGCCATCAATATTCACATACGTATTATATAGACCAGTAAAAACATATCAATTTGTCCTGAACAAAGGTCATGCATAAAATGTAAAAGAATGTATGTTGTGGATTAACGGGTAGAGTAGGCGAATGATAAAGCTCATAAAAAAACATATGTGGGATATTGCTATAATAATGTGATGGCATGTTATGTGTTTCGGGTATTAACTGTTGAGTTGTCTATTGGTGCAAGTGTGTGTTGGGGGTAGGTGGGCGCGTGTGTGTTTTGGTTATTTTTATGTCTGCGAATGTTGCGCCTCTAACATGACTACCAGTAGTCATCTTCTTAAACCATTCATATTTGTTTGAAATTATGGCTTGACACTGTTTTCGTTATTGTAATATAATATCGGTTTTAGCATCAGAAAAGTGTGTACTCCGCAGAAAAAATTATATTGCAAGCTGGTATGATTTTTTTTATAAATCAGTCAACTTTATGCAGGCAAATAACATTAAATTGCTCAAAATTTAATTTATAAATAGAAAATGTACACGGAACGGCATTTGATGCAAGGAGTAAGTGGTAAGTAAAGAAACCAATGCCTTTGTTTGTTAGGTTGGAGATTTATTTACCCCAGGTGCTGAAATAGTATACGTGATTTTTTTCTTCTGGAACGATTGCTCCATTAACTGCCCCAAAGGAATAGATGTATTGAAAAAAAAGTTCGGTACTGTTGAAGACGAAAATTGATTATATAAAGGGGTTAAATGCACGGGCGAAAGAGTTCAGCTATTAAAGGGAACAGTTATTTTTACAGCGAGTGGCAACTTTCTGACATTTTGAAAGGTAATTTTTAGGACTGCGGAAATTAACGATTAATTTCTCGATTAATCGTTAAAATTTTTTAACGATTAAATTATTTTTTAACGATTAATCAACCCATCACTTACAAATTATTGGAAATCAAAACGTTAAAAAAAATACGACCGATAAATAATAAATTTCTTGACCATTACACGAACATTTTGGTTTTAAACTATTGACTGACGAAAATGTTCACAATGTTGATAAAGTTTGCCTACCATGGAGTCTGACTCAGAGACAGAAAAATGCTACAGCTCTTCTGATGAATTACTGCGTTACAAAATGGAGATTAAAGTTCCTGGATCCATTAACCCTCTACAATGGTGGAAACTTAATGAACACCGATATCCGATAATGTCATTCCTTGTCAAGACGGTTTTGTTCCTTCAGTTCCATATCAAATGATTGTTCAGCTTGGCTGGTTATATTGTAAATTAGACCAGCTCATCACTTGAACAAAATCATGTCAACACACTTGTCTTTTTGCGTAGCTGGTTAAAAGCTGACATATAAAGGAGACATTCCAGTGTTATTTTGATTTTCTACAAGAACGTGTAATAAGTGTTACTTATGACATCATACATTTAAATTTTTGGCTTTAATCGAAATTAACGATTAATTAATCGTTCATTTTTCAAAAGTTAGCTTTTAAATTAAAATTAATTGTTAACAGCCCTAGAAAATTTTCATTGGTTGGGGCAGGAGTCAATAATATCCTGGGTGCATAAATACTATAGCTTAGCAACTGTTTATATATTTTTTGCATAATTTAAACTATTCAATTCGTTTGACTAAGGTCATGCTTAGACTGGAAATAGAAAGAATATTTTGGAGACTTTTCCGATGAAAAAAATAATCGTAAGAACAGGCATTTAAGAGTTAACAAATGATGAAACATTCATTAAAAAAAAGGTTATCTTTCTATAACAATGCGGTTGCATGACGTACGCTCCAGGTAAAAACTGTACTGTTTTTAAGGTGTAAATAATATACATTTAGTTTAAAGAAATGTCGCGGGTATTACGACTTTTTATATAGCATCCAGCTCCAGAAAGTGCGTGTTCTTTCAACAACAAAAAAACACACCAACAATAACTCATATTGTGACTAGCTGTTATGATTTTTTAGAGCAATATTATGCAACTGGAATAAAGTTTCGTATAAAGACTGCTTTCAAAGGCAGATCATGCGGTTAACTAAATGTCAGTTTTCTTTTAAACTCTATAAAAATCCTTGAAAAAAGTTTTTGCTTAACCCTCATGATTTAAAATCAAATGCCTATATATTAAGACCTAAACAAATCTGTCATTTTATGAGCTGAAAAAAGCTACAATGAAAAAAATAATAAATAATTTAAAAAATACAAATACAAATAATAATAACTCCCTTTTAAGTCCATGATGGACTATGGGGCATGTGAAGTAGCGTTCCCACGTTTTTATTTAGCCACCACTAACGATCAAGGGATTGTGTGGCTAGCACAATGCCCCGGGGGCCTTGCCAGCACTGAGAATAGAACCCCTGACTCTCTTCTGTCTCGGTTCGGCAGTCCAGCGCGCTACCGCTAGACCCAAATACAAATAAAGTAAAATAATCCGTTTATTTTAATGAAACCATTATCTGCCTGTTTAGTGCTTTGCTACTACTAGGAGAGAAGAAAAGAGCAAAAAGCCATTTAAAATGACATAATTTTTTGAGGAACAATCTCTCAGCATTTGTTTAAAAGGCAGGATGGATTTCATGTTATTATTCACGTGAAAGAAAAATGTCACTTTTACACCAAATAAACCCTATTTTCCCCCCTCCCCTAAGCATCAATATTCACATACATATTATCTGTCTCGAAAAAATATCCTATTCGTCTTGAACTAATTTCATACTTAGACTATAAAATGGAATGCCCGTTTTGGAAGAAAACGTTTAATGAAGAAATACCAAAATTGATTGGTAATATTTAAATTCAACTTACTTTCTATTTTCTCGACACACATATTGTGATTTTTGTGAAGAAGTAGTTTGATTTACCAATATCCAAATTTTCTGACGCATTTATACCCATATTAAAATTTCTAAGGGGAATTTGAGACCCAAAAATGAAATATAGTTATTTTTATTTGGCTTACCTCGTAGCATAGCACGGGCATTGTGCTCGTAACTAATAATCTATTTGAGTTCGATTTTTATAATTTGACTGTTGGATTTTAGATGCAACAACTATGTGCTATGCTTTGATAGAACACTGGCTTTCAACAAACACAAAAAAAAACAAGAGCTAAACAAAACATTTTTAAAGTTATTATTTAATTTTTTAATTTGTTGGCTTGAGCACAAAACAATCCAAGTAGAAAGTATTGCAGTGATCAACAGTGTATCCAAAATAGATAGACGACTTGCACAAGTTACAGGATATTTTTTCTTTGTTCTTGAAAAGCGAAATTTATCACAACCAAGAAAAATATTCAATGAAAGATGGAATTTTCTAGAAATATTTGAGATAACATTTAAATATGATCCATTGTTAAAAGGACCTCCAAGAACTGTTAACTCATAACGTGCATAGTTAATACGAACAAGGATATTGACTTTGGTGACAAGATAGACAGATTTGCAGTTTTGAAGATAATAAAAGGATTATTTTAAATAAATAAAATTTAATTGGCAGCTACTGTTCT
Organism: Ampullaceana balthica; assembly: GCA_944989445.1. Classification (NCBI taxonomy): domain Eukaryota; kingdom Metazoa; phylum Mollusca; class Gastropoda; family Lymnaeidae; genus Ampullaceana; species Ampullaceana balthica. The sequence goes on along the minus strand of CALYLW010000231.1, from coordinate 519,701 downwards.
TAAATACTATGATACTTTGAAACTTCAGTTTATTTTATTTTTGTTTGCGTCATTGATGTATTGTTGCTAATTACACAGTATTAAACATGTGATTGGTAAAAAAGGTAGGGGATAGGGTTGACACGATCATTTTTATTTCCCCTTGTTCGCCTGGGAACGGTCACCATGACCCAATATTTATACCATCATAACAAGATCTCTTCCTGAATAAAGATTGGGACTTTAAAAAAAGAAAAAGAAAATGACACCTAAGACAGTCAAAGTCTGACGTATTCGCAGTCCGTCACAGAAATATACCAAGAGACACCTGAATTTTTTTCCCTCCCTTTTAAGCGAGTTATTACAGTGTCTAGTAAAATCTCGGATATACATCTATATGCTTTCAATGATAATGATGGTATGCCGATTCAGGGATTTTTCATGATAAAATTGATAAACAGTTAACCAAGTACGCAAACTGTGTATGCGGTAATTTTTGCGCATAATATTCATAAGCACCATCAGCGGCATTACCATCTAACGTAATCGTCGCAGCTAAGAGAGCTAACCTAACCGATCGTATTGACTGTGTTTATAACAATGCGTTGAATAAATAACATTAACGTACAATATTGACATTGAAATCAACGGTCCAATCAATACTGGCCTTTCAACCCGCAGTACTATGGTCTACATGTGAATCACATTTTCCCCTCCACGATGAAGGGTTTCGAGAAACTTCGTTCACAGGGACCTGGTCTAAATAAGATAAAAGGGGGGGGGGAGGGAAGTGAGGTCGATCAGTTTTTAATTTTACATTTCAATGGGTTGATAATTTATGCTTTGACTTTAAAGTCCGCAAATTTTTTTTTACAAAATGAACATTTTTTTTTCTTCTGGTGTCAATTGTTTGTTTTTTGTTTTGTTATTCTTACAAAATCATTAATTAATACCGAGCATAAAATTATCAAATATTATAACTACCACTCCCTATAGCAAACCAAACACACACACAAACACACACACACACACACACGCACACACATCCACACGCACACACATGCACACGCACACACACACACACACACAAACGCACGCTTAAACGCACACACATACACACACTCACTCTCTATCTCTCTCTCACACACACACACACGCACAAACACACACACACGCGCACACACATGCACGCGCACACACGCACACACACACACACAAACGCACGCTTGCACGCACACACATACACACACACGCACACATACACACACTCACACTCACTCTCTCTCTCTCTCTCTCACACACACGCACACACAGACACAAACACACACGCACACACACACACACACATGCACGCGCACACACGCACACACACACACACACAAACGCACGCTTGCACGCACACACATACACACACACGCACACATACACACACTCACACTCACTCTCTCTCTCACACACACACACGCACACACACACACACACACACACAAACACACACGCACACACACTCACTCACACACACGCACGCGCGTACACACACATGAAAACGATAGGATCTCCATAAATCCATATTGCTCTTTCTAACTGGACACTCCCCACCCCGCAAACACATACATAGAAACGATTATTGCTCCATACGAGATGGCGAAAGTTACCTGTTGTTTCGAAGTTGATGATCTCTCAAATGTACAGCACGCATTTTCGAAGTTACAGGGAAAACTCTGTCAACGCAATCGAAACATTGATTTATATTTGCTCTATAATTGCTGTAACAGTGATACACGGGGGAATAACTTTGTCCAAATAAGCTCAAATGATACAAGCAATGTTTTAGAGCTTAATAAAACATTAAATGCATGCTGATAGAAATAAAGCGACTTTAATTAGAGGCTATAACATTCGTTTCCATACAAAAAATAAATAAATCAGTAGAATAATTATATGTATATTTGGCAGTCACAGGACACAGGACACTGGACACAGGACACAGGACACAGGACACAGGACACAGGACACAGGACACTGGACACAGGACACAGGACACAGGACACAGGACACAGGACACTGGACACAGGACACAGGACACAGGACACAGGACACAGGACACAGGACCGCCAGTTATTCAGGATGGTGAAAAACTACGTAGACCTCACACGTTAAGCAGAAAAGTGAAGGTGCGTTATTCATGGCTTGATCTCTGGCGCCGCAACCACATAATGGACTTTTGCGGCGGCTCGGCCAATCAATAAACTTGTAGAAGAGTCCTGTGGGGAAAAAAAACCATTCAGCCAGTTGTGATAAAAGTATTCATTAGAAAAGCCGGCTGGATTATACTTAGGCAAACCTGACTAAATTTTGGTATGAAATTTTTCTATATAGTTTTGTCTCTGCCTGTCGTTTATGTTAACCCCGCACAAATAGACCTGGTGCGTAAATATGGTGTATTAATAGATGTCCTGTGTCAGAAATTTGACTTGGTTTAAAGAAATTAGATATGACACAAGTTTTAAAAAGTAATCAATGAGTTCAAGGCATACTGCAGGCTACTTTCGCCTAACGTATGCGTGCTACAACGTGCCTTATCATGTTCACCTCAGCCTGGATTTATAATGGCTAAATTTCCTGCAAAGTTTTGGACTTCAAATTTACTCCTGCACTCTCAGGTTTGTTATCATACGCTTATTTAAAATCTTTTAATATATTAAACTCTGATGTAACATGTGGGCCAGCTAAGAACATTAAACGCATAACTGACAACGTCATTTCCGGTTTGTATTAATGGCTTCATTATTTTTCACGACGGTTGAAAATATAACTGTAAGTGGGCTAAGATTATAGTTTATAAAATATTTCTCTTATGAATTAACTGGCGGGGGAAAGTATCTTTAGATAATAAAGCAACAAGTCAAAGAAGAAAATTCACGGAAAATGGTGTTGGGTCTTCGTTGATTAGTTTTTCAAATCAAACAAAAGAGGAACAATAAAACAATCACAGAACTTGAGAACAAGTGGAGCTGTGGCCTTCAATACTTAAAATCAACCCTACATTAGATAATAGTTATGTCATTTGACTAAATTGTAATCAATATACACTATGGTGGATTAAGCTGAAAGGGCTAAAGCCAGGGGCCCCCGATGATTTAGGGGCCCCCAATTTAGTATACTTTATAATAAAGAAGGACAAATGTCTGCATGAATCCCTAAAAATATCATAAATTAAATAAATTAATAAAATCTTATCTATTAATCTGATCGCTATTCGGACCCGATATCCTCAATATCGAATAAATAGAAGTAAAAAAAAAGATTTTTAAAAACCACGTTTTTATAAGCGGAGTAAAAAGAAGAAACTAATTAAAAACTTATACGTTCAAGTACTTTGATTTAATATGACTAAAAACGTGGGGTGGGTGTTTGATATCAAAGTTAAATGGATATCTATAAGTGTAGAATGAGTGAACTGCATATGTAAAACCTCATAAAACCCCACGTTTTAGTCATATTAAATCAAAGTACTTGTCTGATAAAAGCACTGTGTATATAATTTTGTTGGCTTTTTCATAGTAAACTTTAAAAAATTAATTATTAGATTATTTCTATATAATTTATTTGATTTAGTACCACGAAGCAAATGATTAATTGACCCCCCCCCCTTCCTTTTTTTGCCAGGGTTTATTGTGAATGGGTATAAGGTATTGAAATTGTTCAATTGAAAGGTAAAGATTCATTTGAACAGTGGGTTCAGCACCAGCCATTTCGGCACCACACGGTGGTAAACTTTAACCATTAGCAAAATCATCAGAAATTTCAAAATAATTTCTTTCGCTGTTAATTGACTTTTATTCCTTGCAAGGAGAACTAAATTTCAATTTTGAAGTTCGAAGCTAAACCTTTTTTTCCCCAAAAGAAACTATCACTGTTAGGAACGTAGTTCAAATTTCTCTAATATTACCCGAAGAAAAAGATCAGAGACACAGCAATGTGTGGATGGAGTCTTTGTAATACGTATTAAAGAAAGCAATTATTTTAACGCACTTGAGAAAGAAAGACTAATTGATGTGATCCCACTGTTGTCTGACATATAATTTAATCCTTAATGCAATGCAAGAAATTATATTTCGAGCTCTCTATGAAAAGTTAACAACCAATACGGAGCAAAACACCGATGTTATTAGCTTCTATTTTATTCGAGTTTTTACTATAAAAAAAAAGAGCCCAACAACTTAATCTATTGAATCATGAAAAGTTGGTGCCGATCTCGATTAGAAATTTTTAAAAATCATTTATATTAACTCGTGGTGTCTGTTTGGTTCCTTGCTTGTTTGTTTGTCGAAAAAATGTTGGATTGATTTTAACACACTACCTCGTAAGCTAGCGAGCTGACATTTTGCAGGCAGTTTCGTGCCGATGATAAAAACGATGCGTCAAAATTTCAGATTGATCGTATTTACTGTCATTAAATTATTGAATTATTATATGGACGATAATTTTTTAAAATGCGCATTATCTTAAAAATGTTTTACGAGACATAACTAAAATTTTGGATTTTTGGATTGTCGTGCGCTGCGTATTATAATGAACATTCTTTTACTTATGTCTAGTATATAAAGGATTTATAGTAAAAAAAACTGTTGTTTTTTTTAACGTTTTTTTTTAAAATTCTCGCTGTTAGTTCATTGACAAAGAACATTCGTTCCAGCTAACAGGAAGTAATGACACCGTAAAGTTATACACATTTTAATAATCCTCAACTATTTTTTTTCTAAACTAACTTAAAATATTGTAGGAACTTACGAACCAAAACAGCTTTTTATTACTATACAATACGCATTTTTTACTTTATTTATATGTTAACACTTTTTATTAGTATACAATACGCATTTTACTTTATTTATATTAAACTTTTTATTAGTATACAATACGCATTTATAAATCTGTTATATTAAAATTTATTATAAGTATACAATAGGCTTTTTACTTCTATTCGCTTAAACTATATATTAGCATAGACTACACATTTATAATTTTGTTTATTTCAATAGCTGTATTTCATATAAAATATCATGATAATTTAGACAGATATATTATTTTTTGTAAGACGCAGCGGGTTTTAAAATAATGAGCCAACGGTCCGTGAGATCCTAAAGGTTTTGGTGACTGTTGGATTGAAAGTGCGTGTAAAGCATTTTACTTTTATTTAAATAACTGGCGTCTTTATTTGATGGGTAATCACCCCCCCCCCTTTCCACGGCCTATAGGATTGTGTATAACAGGGGCGTGTTTTGGGCGGTAGCCCTACCGACACGCTGTTAGTTTATTAATTGATATATTTACAGATTTTTATTTTATGTTCTATTTGATAAAAATGTGTTGATGTTTTTTCCCCTTCGGGTTGTATCTCTGCACTGTGTATACTTTCCCCAAAAACTATTTAAATGTGTTTCAAGGTGTGGGTGTCTCGCTCATCATATAGTTTCGTTAACAAAAAGTGGGTGAGACTGTAATCTGCCTTATAGATAAGTATATGGATAACATGCAAATAGGGTATGAGTGAGCTTGACATGACGTCACAAAACAGCGACGCTGTTTAGTGACGTCGCATCAAGCTCACTCATACCCTGTTTACATGTTATCAGTCTACTCATATAGTTTCGTTTTCATCCCTCAGTCGCAACGATGAGCGGTCAGTTGGTCAAATGTGTGACGAAACGGAGGTTCTTCCTGGTGGCCGTGGCACTCGTTTTGCTAACGCTGGTCACTCGAATGAATATGATGAGAACGTATGACTTTGGTAGCATCTTCGAAGACCTGGGGCTCGTGCAGCCATCTTCCACCCATATCCAACAGCAGCTAACACTCCGGTGCAGTTTTGACCAGATGTTGGAGGGCCACTGGGCAGTCGGGAACTACACGTCAGAGGAGATGGAGGAGTTGGAAAAGTTCATACGTCGTACTCGGGACTACCACAAACTGCCAGCAACACTGCAACGTGACGACAACAAGTGTGGTAGGTGATATCTAAATGTGGTGCGTCATGCATGCCTGTGGTACGTCAAATATAAATGAGGTAGGTGATATTAAAATGTGTTTAGTGATGTTAAATGTGGGGCTTCATGTATACAAGTGGTACGTCAAATATAAATGTGGTAGGTAATATTAAAATGTGGAAGGTCGTGTTTTAAAGTGATGGGTAATGTTTAAATATGTTATGTACGGTTTTACCACTTTCCTTCTAAGAATCGCAAAAACGGACTTTTACAATTTGTTTTTAAGCCTATCAACAATCATAGCAGCTCTGTCTTTCAAAAGAAAAATGTTTATCATTTTTCGTAACATACAGAAGTGTAGGAAAATGTGAAAATTTTAAAATTATATATTTCAAAAAAATAATATTTAAACGAAAAAAATTAAAATAGATAACAATAATACTTTTTCAAAATAGCAGTTCTGTCTTTCATTCTACTGCAAACAACAATACAGCAACATATAGTGACTATATATATATATATATTATATATATATATACACATCATGCTAATATATGTTGGAGTTCAGGCTAAAAAAACAATGCTTTCTTAAGAGAAATAATGTTAAGGCTTTGCCTTTTTTAAAAGTATACATATAATGGTTTGTCTTAACGTTTTTAAAATTGAAAAATAAATTTCTTGAGATTGATTCCAAATGGATTTTACTGTTTGTTTTTTTTAATTATTTTTTTAAAAGGGACCGTCTATAAATGACGTCACGCGATTTTTGCCGATTTTTGACCCCCTCCCCCCTCGTCACGCGTCAACACAAAAACTTAGACCCCCCCCCCTTTAAAAATACGTCACAAATCTTTGACCCCCCCCCCAAAAAAAAAGTAACAAAAAAAAACACTTTATTTTCTATTTGAAAATAAGTATGTTTCAAATCACTTTTATTGTCATTTAAGTATTTATTATTTATTTAGTGAAGATCTACATTGTAATATCGTAACCCGCGTGAAGCATTTTTTAAAAACGTTTTACCGGCCTTCAGAAAACGAACTGTGTTAACATCCTTAGATTATATTTTATTTTAATGCATAAAAATTAAACATTGACTATTAATCAATCACGGTTAACGTCTTTGTTTTGAAAAAAAAATTATTTGAAAATAACATTTTTAAAATGTATTTTTTAAAAATCCCTCAATTGACTGACGGGCATCCCGTAAGAAAGAGGTCGGCGAACAGATGTAAATAACCTCATCTGGGGTCAAAAAGGGAATTCTTGGGGGTAATGCAGACTCATTTAGGACATATAACATCCTCTACAATCCACTAGATATATTAAAATACGTCATGTGTACTTGTAAGCTTGGAACATATGCCCATTATTAAACCGGTTTCTTCCAGAAAATTGTTTTTTTTTAAAAATTGGCAACTATGTAGATTTCTTACCTACGTACTATACGAAGACACCTAAATCTACCCTACTTTCATTTATATTGACACGAGTGACAATAATCTTAATCCACATGACTTTGTCTGTATCACGTATCCTTTCTGTGATATTTAAAATTAATGCCTTAAAAACTGAGCTAAGAAGAAAAGTTGTTTTGTGCTCCTCTCGAATTGCGATGTCAAGAATTTGATGCATTCAATAAAGTTAATGAATAGTTGACTAATTTTAAATGGGCTCATTTACCATTATATCTAGAACAGTGCTTCTCAAACTTTTTAGTATGGCGGACCGGCAGGAATTTTTTCCATTGCACCAGGGACCGGTGCACTATTTTCCCTGCACTGACAATTTTTTCGGTCCTTTTTTTGACGAACATCTGCGGACCGGCAGCGGATGGCCCACGGACCGGCACCGGTCCGCGGACCACCACTTTGAGAAGCACTGATCTAGAAGACTAGAATGGCCAGGGGCGTTTGACTAAAAACCAATCGAACAATTATATCAAACTTAAAACGTTTTTAATTTTTCAAATAGATTCTCCCCTTTTAAAGAAAAAGGATATTCCGTGTCGTTTTGACTTAAAATATCTACACATAATCCTATTCAGATCATTTTTAGACACTTGTCATGCTTGTAAAACTCACCAGTAGCATTTTCGGGGGGGGGGAGGCTAACGACGCTCCCCCAAATCCCCGAGTCATGTGAGCAGGACCTAGAGTCTGTGGGTTGGGGGGGGGTAACGCACACATAAACTTGTATATTTTTGGCAAAAAAATCGACAACTCCTGCCATGAGAGAACCAAACGCAGCTGCGGTTACATCACAAATGCTTTGATGTCAACATCAAACGACGCAGTGTAACAATTTCATATGTTATCTTGTGGATTCTCAAACTTAAGGATTATAATTAGATTTAATTTTCGTGTCTTGATAGCTTACGCCAACCAGCGTCTGATGGCCTACCGACCGGCACATTGAGAAGCACTGATTAAAAAAAATATTTTAAAAAATCATTAAATAAATTGTAAGCGACCAAATATTTCAGTGGAAGTTTTATTTAAAGTTACCCTTTTGATGTGACGTCACATTTCTTCAACCCCCCTCCCTCCCCCTCGTCACATATCGTCACAAAAGTGTGACCCCCTCCCCCCCCCCTAGGTGCGTGACGTCATTTATGGACGGCCCCAAAGGACATTGATGATTTATCAGAAAACATGTTTTGAATCTTTAACTTGAGGTGCTGGGGGAAAATCGTAAATTCCGGTTCATGAAGCATTGGGTCAAACTGTCACAAACATCAAAGTCTCCAAGCATTGTCATTGTATTGTCCCAATAGTCACTATTCGCATCATTACCCTCTCCAGGAAATCTAAACTTCCCCAATCACGAATGGCATAGGGCAGTATGCAACCCCAAAGGGGCCACACCATGTTGCAAGAACAACGTCTGTGTGTACGGGACAGTACAGGATTGCGTGTGCAACGAATGCTACGACATGAGACAAGCCATTCACGCTGAGTTTGCCACGTGGACACCGGCCAATGCCTCGTGCAAGGTTAGTAACAGGATTGTTCAGGACGTAGTTTCTCTGTCTGGTGCGTTTCACGGCCCACCCCAACAATTTAACTGTCTGTCTGACTGTCATTCTTTTAATAAAATTTAAAAATTTGTAATTTTGAAATCAATTATTTTTTTAAAAAAGAACATTAATTTCTTTTACAGTGTTACAGTTCTCACATCAAATTCCCGAGCCGACCCACACAACCCACACATTTTGTTGTGGTTGTTGCCTGTAGGAAACCAATCACCCACATTAGGTTTTGTTTCGTTGCGATACACCACTTCCATAGGAGTATGCGAAAATAATTATCTTTCTTAAGAAATTATACATACACACAAGTAAAAGCCGTTTTTAGTAACATTCACTGGATTCTGTTTTGAAAAGAAATATATATATTTTTTTTTACAGATCCCTCTCCTACTCCATATTTTGCCATTGCTAACTTCGTAAAACTAATGTATGCACTATTTTGAAGTTGTTTAATCCTTTATATTAACTCGTAGTGTCTGCTTGTTTGCTTGTCTCTCGCAAAAACTTTGAATCGATTTTTAACCCGCTTCCAGGTATTATATCGAGCTGAAATTTTGCAGGCAGTCTCGTGGCAACTATAAAAATGATCTGTCAAAATTTCACATAGATCGATTGTACTGTAATTAAATTAATGAATTTTTAGATTATCTATATGTATCTCTATGTAGCATGTAAATGTTTATGATAGTCTGTCGCGCGGTGCTTATTACGCGAGGTGCGTATTATATTGAACACACTTTTAGTTATGTCTCATATATAAAGGATTTATTGTTAAAGACGTTTTTTAAAATAAAATATATTATAGACTTTCTGAAATCATGGCATCGTATAGATTCTTTAACAAATTATGTTTGCGGGACCGAGTGTAGGTTAGTAAAAATTCCCAGGAAGTGATACATTTACTTTATTATGTTTTTCTTCACCGCTTGATGTTTTAAGACTTTGTATGTTGCTATGTTTTTTTTACCGATTATCCCAAACTTCAGCTGCAACAGTTCAAAACAGAAGAGGACGTGTGTCGGGTACTACAGAACAAGACCATCTACTTCCTCGGGGACTCCTTCATGCGTCAGCTCTACACGTCTATGCTCGCCATGCTGCGAGATAAGAAACCTCGACACGTCCTCAGGGAGGACATACCCGAAGGTAACACTCGAGAACCGAGATGGAAAATAAATTACGCAATGACGACCCGCCTCAACACGACCGGAAGTTTTTGAAGCCGGGCATTGGGTAAAACTGTCGTTTTTCAGGCTTGACCATACTTCGTGAAATCTCCTTTCAACCCTTTCCTGATTGAACTTCATGACCATTTCAATAACTGGTCGCGATACCAGAGATCCGAAAAGTTGGGATATCGTCCATACGGGGATTTAAACAACAGTTGTGCCAGCTTCCTGTTTCACAAATTGACCGCTGACACGTACTACGTGGCCGTGTGAATAGCGTTATGAGCTTGAACGTAAAGATGCTGATAGCTTGAAGACGTTCCAACAAAACCAACGAGCTCTTTGTGGAAGAAGTTTCAGTAGCTACGTATTAGAAAGAAATGGAGACGTAATCTTTTTCTCTACCTCACCCCATCCCCCGGGCCTAAATTTAAATAAACATTTAAAGGTCAAAAAGTTTTTTTTTAAAAAAATCTTATTTCAGAGTTACTTGAAGGTACTAAGTTGTGTGACTCATGCCCCGGTCGTGATAAACATAATTTGTCGTTATTGCAGGGTTCTACTGTTGTTCTATTCTTGGCAAACTGAGATTGTTTTGTTGAAATTAACGCATAAATGTTTATCTAATATCAAGATACAACAACTTCATAAAAAATTAAGGGTGTAAATGTGTCGGAATTAATTTTATTTTTAAGAGCAAACTCGATTTTTTAAAATCCTAATGTCCGCCTTTTATCCTCACCGTTTATATAATATTTTGAATAAAATTACTACAGAGAAAAATATGTTGCAATACTGACCGGTGGCGTAGCAAAGGTGGGGCTCTAAGGGCCATTACCCCAGGCGCCAAAATGTTTTGGGGGCGCACCATTGCTGAAGTCTATTAATAAAATAACGCGACACCCTTGGATGATCAACTGGAGTTATGGGATTTTGATGTGTCCACTAGTCACAAGGTAGGGGCGAATCTTGCTCACCTTGCTCGGGCACTGGAAAACCACGCTGCGCCACTGACTCTGGCTCATATTTTGAGCGAGGACGGGTGGAGGGCAACATGGTTGTTGACGAGAGGAGGGGGTGTAGGTAAAAGAAGTATTTCTTTCTGTTTAAGAAAAGCTTTGCATGCCCTCCTTATGTTTCACTTGAGATTGTCACCAAGCAAGCCGAACTTAACAATCAGGGGATAAGTTTCCATTGTAAAAGTCATTAAAAGAGTGTTTTTTTTCTTTTGTTTGTATTATATACATTTTCTTAGCATGCCATTCTGTGTGTCTGTCTGTTAGCGTCAAATACTACAACGTCATTTTGACGCACTTCGCATAGCTCGAGTGAGCTGAAATTTGGCAGACACCCGTATCTCTGGGGACAATACAATATTCCAAAAATTTCATTTATTTGCACAGTCTGCTGTCAAGTTATCTGCATCTATTTTTGTAGACATGAGAAATAGAAACAAAATCGTCGTGTGTGTGTGAATAATTTATTTTTGCGTGTATTTAAAAATCCCATTTTTTTAGTTATCCATTTTATTTGTTTTTAACTTCTGAGCATTTTCGTGGTGGACGAAATTGTTCGGCTTCTTTGCGGGTTATTTTTCCCGCTCGCCAGCTCTATCACCTCATTTCTGAACAAGGGGAACCCACCGACAGGACAATAATACAGGACACGCATCGGTACCCTTGCTTCCATAAACCAATATTCCCTCGTGTTTCCCGCCTACAAGGCGTTGCTCCTCAGGTCCCCGACTTTGCAGACGTCTGTCAGGGCGGAACAGTCAAAGCGTTGAGGCGGAAACTTTTATCTAAAAATAATAATAATCTCTGCCTTTATAATGGGTTGTTATACATTACAAATGACGCTATTTATTTGTCATGTCAGCTTGAATCTATACATATTTGGTTATTATTATTATATATACAAAAAACATATAAGGGTGGCGTCAAAAAGGCTTAGCATGTGGCCATGTTGCTTCTTGGAGTTTAATATACGCAAAAGTATGATGTAGAAATTTTTATTAAAAAAACGCATAATAAAAGTGCTATGAAGGCGAAGCTCAGTTTTCACATTTGTGTCACTCATTGCGCCTCAAGGCTTTACCTGTAATATCCAAACATGTCTCACTGTGATTATTCCCCAGCTGATGTCAAAAATTGTGACAAGTACTACCGCTATTTTGCAGACTGCAGAAATAACCTGATATGGAACACACTGGAATGCAACGGAACTGTACGTCTGTACGTGACTTAGTCTTAACCCCCCCCCCTTTTTTTTTCCTGCCCGTCTACTCGCCGTCATATTCCTGAATGATACCTAAAAAAGGCATGGTCAGAAATGTTTTTGTTGACTTTGTTTATAGAAGACCCTTAGCGAAATGGAAAGAGCTGAAAATAACATATGACTAACACAAGTTATTGTTTCCATCTTGAAACTTGAACAAATGTATAATTTAAATAATTTTAACGTTAAAATGCTGCTTTTGTAACCTATGCGTGATATCCATACATTTTAAACTGAAATCAATGAAAACATTAAGCAAAAATAAATAAAAAAAATAATTATTAAATAAATAAATAAATGAAAAATAATAAATAATTTGTAAAAATATTTGTATTGTCCAGGTGAAGCTGAAGATGGAGGTCATGGCGAAATACAAAAGCTCGATAATTAGGCTTTTTAAAGATTTGCAGGGACAAAACGATTCCTGGTTTATTATAGGACTTGGAAGTCATTATTTCTTTGACTTTGAGCATGTTCGTGATGGCGTGAGTAAAGATTTAGTTAGTCTCTAGCATCGTGATAGAAGTTTTGGGTTAGTGCAGTGTGAGCCAAGTGTTACTCTCCGAGAGTGCCAGTGGAGTTTATTTCTGTGGCAGTGTCAATTATGTGACAGTCTGTGATACTTTCAGTGAAATGTTACATTGTGACAGTGAATTATGTGACAGTCTGTGATACTTTAAGTGAAGTGTTACATTGTGACAGTGTGAATTATGTGGCAGTCTGTGATAGATTAAGTGAAGTGTTACATTTGACAGTGTGAATTATGTGGTAGTCTGTGATAGATTAAGTGAAGTGTTACAGTTTGAATTGTGTGTTAGTATGTGATAGTTTAAGTGAAGTGTTACAGTTTGAATTGTGTGTTAGTCTGTGATAGTTTAAATGAAGTATTACAGTTTGAATTGTGTGTTAGTCTGTGATAGTTTAAGTGAAGTATTACAGTTTGAATTGTGTGTTAGTATGTGATAGTTTAAGTGAAGTATTACAGTTTGAATTGTGTGTTAGTCTGTGATAGTTTAAATGAAGTATTACAGTTTGAATTGTGTGTTAGTCTGTGATAGTTTAAGTGAAGTATTACAGTTTGAATTAGTGTGTTAGTATGTGATAGTTTAAGTGAAGTATTACAGTTTTGAATTATGTGTTAGTCTGTGATAGTTTAAGTGAAGTATTACAGTTTGAATTGTGTGTTAGTATGTGATAGATTAAGTGAAGTGTTACAGTTTTAATTATGTGTTAGTCTGTGATAGTTTAAGTGAAGTGTTAAACTCTGGCAGTATTATTTGCTTGAGACATTTGTTTTTTTTTAGTTTTGCTGCAACATTGTTTGTGGATGACCCTGTTATTTAAGTTTTATATTTTATAGTATTTTTGGGGTCTTTTTTCAGATGTATAAAAGCTATTTAATCTACGATATATTTAAATAATCTTTACTGTGACAAGAGCATTTTGAAGATGAACTTTTCAACGTACAAAAAGTACTTGTGGGAACAAAGATTGGGTAACACACTGAAAGGGATAAGTTATCACAAAACAGAGATGAAACAATTCGTAAAAATTAACTAAGATTGCCACTTGTTGGCAGTTAACAAAGTAAAAGTGGTTCTCAAAATAATTTGCTGAAAACTAAATCAGATAGTTTTTAATAATTCTTTGTGTTTCAAAGAGAAATAAAACCATGAGTTTGAATTTTTACAGATATTTTTTTAATGACAAAATCGGTTTTATAATGCTTATCTTTTATATAAAAAAAACCTTTTTGTGTATTACTTATTTAAGTCCTTTAATCTCTCGCCATTTAAATCAGTTGTTTTAAAAATATGTTGCAGCCCAGTAAAACTAATGTTTATTTTAAAAACTTTTCTGTACACCACCTCATGAAACATGTTTCACAGAAACTCAAAGAAATAAAAACGCCTTAAAAATACGCATGGGACCAGGTATTCCGAATCTGAGTACTGCAGTCCGAGATTTTGCATGGGTCCACTAGCTAAAGAAAACGCATACCTCTAGAATTAGTATACATATAAATAACCTTTGATTACATTCTGGTTATCCTAATTAAAATTAACGGTACTGTCGATTTTATTTGTATAATTTGTTATTATTATTTGTTTTTGCAGGTTCTCAAACCATTGCTGAACCATCTGACCTCGTGGCCCCGAGTGATATGGATGGCCGCCCAGGCACCTGGTACACTGAAAACACCACTGGAAACAAGACAGCAGACACCAGCCTTGCTTTCGTTTAACGAGAAGGTCAAGGCCGTATTGGAAGAAAGGGGGATAACCGTATTGGACTACTTCCAACTGACCAATGGAACCGTCAGTTATGACGGAACGCATTACGGAAAGGGAGTCAATGACGCCAAACTTCAAGTTCTACTCAATTATTGGAAAGAAATAAGAGTTTAAATATTAGGCTTTTGAAAGTATTTGATATCAAACAAATGAAATTTATCCGCCCACCCATGACATGTCAGGGACCTACAGAACCATAAAAATACAACCATCCTTCTAATAACACGTATGCACCTCACGGAACGAAAATGCTAGTTACATTTTGTCTAGAATAAAAGCAGGGCTAACCGTCAACAATTACACATCACTTTTCCATTTCGGTGGGTATTATTTTGTAATGAACCATGGTATTCATCTTTTCGACTACACCTAAGGTTAGATAAATATTTATGTCAGTTATGTTCCCCATCCTTTTGATGACACGTTATCGTAATGTCGCTCCATCACCACCACCGCAGAACATGTAAGAAACAAGAATAAATTCGACCCCCAAAAAGTAGAGGAGTACTGATATTGAAATCACTTGTACAACGAGTATAGGAAAGGCCCCCTAAACACCGTTAGGAAGGCGGTTGACAGAAATACGATATATTATTGAAAGAGCCTGAAAAATAGTTAGAGATATTTACTGATACGAGGAAGAGAACGAAACGATTGAAAACGAATTGCTATACACGTAAGTCCCAACTGACAGCTGAACAGAAGAGTTGGTATCAAAAGGTTATGTCGTTATGGGCCTCGTCAGCAGCAACAATACTATACATAATTTAAAAAAAACAATTAAAATTATTACAAACAATTAATGATACTGTAATCTCGAACGCTTTAACTTAGTATAATTTTGAGTATTTCAACTTTAGCCCCCATAGTGACAGAGTGTTGAGTTGTGGGGTAATGGAGGTAAAACACTTGTGTCACATGAAATTCATCTCATTGTGATTGTTTTGATGCAGTTATTTTCTTGTATGGTATTTGAGTCTGGATTGTTGTAGATGTCTGTATACAAATAATTCCTAACGAAGGTGTGTTGTAAGATTTAGTCTTGGCTTGCGGTGAAACAAAACTTGAACGAGGCGTTTAAACAGAGACAACTGGTGTTCTAGAAGGTCAGAATATATGGATATAAATTCTATGAATTCAATAGTAAAAGTTTTTTCAGTTCTTTGATTCAGAAAGCTGAAAAATGACTTGGATTACATTGCTTTTGATTAATTTCTTTTTAAACCAAAAGCAATTAGCAATTAAAAAAGTAACTTAAGTTATGAAATGTTAGTATTAGGATTAATTTATTGGCTCACAATTTTAAAGAAAAATACTTGAAATTTGGTTGAGTTGACAACAGAACGTTTTGCAGATATTATCATTTTCATATGAGTACAGCACAAAAATGGTAGAAATCGTACTCTTTAAAACATGGAATCTTTAAAATCGTGCCCACTAATTTCAAAGCACATTTTCGAAACACCTACAGTGATTAATATCTGCAGATATTTTATTTATTTTCAAAGAATTTTTATAAAAGACTATCTATAAACACCGAACTGAAAATTGAAGATTAGAAAGTAAATTAATAAATAAAAAATAATAATTTGAAAAATAAGCCCAAAGAAGGATTGTGCAGAATTTTGAATGAGCATCAAATGTAAGCAAAAGTTTGAACGAGCATTAAATGTAAGCAAAAGTTTGAATGAGCATCAAATGTAACCAACATTTTGTAGAGAATGTAGACGAATGTACAATTTGTGTCGCTATGATACATCTGTGACTCTAATTTCTTCTTTCCATCTTGTTCAACAATTTTCATGTGTTCAGCAACGGTATTATATTAACTATATATTTGTATATTTTTTATACTACGATATATCGCATAATGCAACCAAATGTAAAATTCAAATTTGTAAAATAAAAACTGAAATTAAAGTTCACGTTTTAAAAAAAAGATTACTTATAATAGTATTAAAAATTAAAATATTTTGGAGTCCGTTGACAGAGGAAAGATATTAATCAATTAAAAATTACTCACTGTAATTAGCAACATATTAATAATCTTCTCTATAGAAGCAGCGTCTGTATAAGATAATAAAAAATAAATAATTATAATCAAATAAAACAATACTATTGTCTCCGTAACGTTTATATTAAAATGAGTTGTACTGAAGTAAAAACATATATTCTTAAAACATTTTAAGTACTCGATTTTCTTTCTTATCTTTTCTCATCTGTTTACAGACGCTCCTTCTATACAGATGATTATTGCGTCCTACGCTTATCTATGGTTTGTGTTTAGTCCTGCATTTTTATTAGAGATTTAAATGTTGATAAATTGTTGGTTTTCCTGGTTACTTCAGGCAACCCATAATACGCCTGAATTCCGGACGGGAAGAACGAAAATTTGAATGTGTTTGTTCTTGCATACGGAATAAGAAAGGTGTTTTTATCCTTATGTCTATCTGAGGGTTGTATTAAGTTATCTTTGTGTTGTATTTCTAAATTAGAATTAATTGCTTTATGTAGGATTACTGCTTTCTTTGGTGGATGGGTCCCATACAGAAGATGCATATTCTAGTACAGGTCTCACCAAAGTGAGGTAGCATTTTAGTTTTATATCTCTATTACATTTGTTAAAATTCTTTTTATAAAGCCTAAAGTTTTGTTTGATTTTTTTAATAACTTCATTGACATGGGGATCCCATGATAGTTTCTCATTTATTTTGACTCCTAAGTATTTTGCATCTTTAGTTTGGGTCAGTTCTTTTCCATGAATGTAATATTTTGAATTTATTTGTTTCTTTTTCTTTGTTACTCTTAACAGTTGACACTTTTCTGGGTGGAAAGACATGCTCCCGTTAGTTTCCCATATTATCAATTCATCTAAGGCTTTGAAGAAAATTTTGCTATCTTGTTCTGATTTAATTGTTCTATAGATTATACAATCATCAGCAAATAAACTAACTTTTGTACCTGTTGAGATGTTGTTGGGTAAATCATTTACATAAATTAAAAAGAGTAAGGGACCTAGCACAGTGCCTTGTGGAACTCGTGAGTTAACCTTTATTGGTGCAGATTTAGATCCATTAATTATTACAGTTTGCTCCCTACCCAAAAGGAAGTCTTGGATCCAGTGATGTAAGGGACCTGAGATTCCAAGTATATAAGTTTTTTAAGTAAACTAAGGTGGTGAACTTTGTCAAATACTTTTGAGAAGTCAAGTAATATTGTGTCTATTTGATCATTATTGTCTAAGCCTTTTGATAGTTCATCTATTAAACGTATTAATTGTGTTTCACATGATCTGTTTTTTCTAAAGCCGTGTTGATGTGGGCATAGGGCATTATATTTGTCTAGGTTGCTAACTATTTTACTATATATTATGTGTTCTAGAAATTTACAGGTGATACTAGTAAGTGATACAGGTCTGTAATTACCAGGGTCTGATTTATCACCTTTCTTAAAGAGTGGAGTTACGTTAGCTAATTTCCAATCCTAGGGCACTTTACCTGGTTTAGAGAGGTTTGAAAAAGAACTACGAGGATTGGGGACAGTTCATTGCTTAGTTCTTTTAATAACCTTGCATGCAGGCAATTCATCTGGGCCATTGACTTTGTTTATTTTAAAGTTTTTTAGGAGTGAATGTATACCTATCTCGTCTACAGTTATGTTTTCTATTTCTTCCATTTTATTTAAATTTATTTAAACTTCCTTGTCGCCTGAGGCAGAGAATGATGATGCAAAGTATGTATTAAGGATATTAGCTCTAGTATCATTATCATTATAAGTTTTATCATTTGAGCCTTTTAGTGTGGCTATTCCTGTAGGTTCCATTTTTTTAGATTTGATAAAGGACCATAAGTTTTTATTGTTATCTTTAGAAATTAAATTGTTTATATATTCATTTTGGAGGTTTCGACTAAGTTTTTGTGTCAAGTGTTTAATCTTTAAGTACTTTCTATAAAAAGTAAAATGAAATTCCCATAAACACCGGCAGTGGAAATGTTTAAAATACATATAATAATTATGTGAAATTTAAAAAAAATTCCCGAAATTATTATTATTATTATTTTACATAATTTTTTTTAGGGGTGGGCGTGGACGATACTACAGCTGGCCAAATAGTTTTGCTCGGGGCACCGTTACTCACAAATTAAAAATCAACCATTTTAATAACTAATTAATTATTGTCAATTAAAAAGAAATAATTATTTGAGATTTTTAGACGAATTTCACAGAAAATCCTTTTCTTTTCTCTCTAAATATCTCATTTGTCTATCAAAGCAAAGGTCTAGTATTCAAAGATTCATAACTGCATAAAAATTAGATAAATAAAAGTTCAACTTAAAACTATTCACTAGTATTAGGCAATGATGAATGACATTATCAGATCAATGAAATACATTGGTATTCAATTATCTAGATCAGTGACAGCAAACCTATGGCACGCGTGCCACAAGCGGCACGCAGAGCCTCATCAGCCGGCACGCGACTAAAGTATTACTTCCTTAATCAAACCTATAGCTAGGTTAAATCCACATGTTCGAGTTTCATTGGATTGTTGGCACTTTGCTATAATAAGTGGGTTTTGGTTGAATTTTGGGCACGCAGCCCCCCAAAAAAGGTTCGCCATCACTGATCTAGATCTATGAAAGACACCACTACTCTGTTCTTTAAAGCTGTCACATATTATAATTATCAATTATTTGATAATTTATTTAGCGCAGTACTCCAGCAAAGCAACTGGGCTCACAGCACTTTACATACACATATTAAAATACATAATTACCAATTCATTCAATGTAAAATATTCATATCCTAAATACAACATTAATAATAATGATAATAATAACCCCTTTTAAGACCATGACGGCATATGGGGCAAGTAAAGTAGCGTTCAGAAATGTTTTTGTTGTTTAATAAATTTGAAAGTAAAGTTTGAAGACGTGTGTTTTTAGTACAGTTTTTTAAGACTTTGGTAGTTGCAATACTGCGAATGTGTAATGGCAGAGTCATCGGCATCCTTCCATCTCGCGAGACCAGTGTGCATCACCGTTGGGTTGGGTTGCATTTCCTCGTGTGGCTGAGGAGTCCTATCCTTTAATGACAGTCTTTACCACAGCTTTTGCACATGAGTTCTGTACTTCCCAATGTTTTGGCCTTTCTCCTAGCTCTTCTTTCTGTAGACTCCTCCATCCTTCGCTCCTGTGCTACTATGACGCCCTCTTTTACAAGTGTGCGCCACGTAAATCGGTCTTCTGTCTTACTATCCCAGTCGCTTGTGCGTATTCTTGCTGCTTTCATGTCCCTCTGGCAGTAATCTTTAAATCGCTGACGTGGGCGACCTGTCTTCCTCTTTCCCGATACCAGTTCTCCACACAGGAGGTCCTTGGGGATGCGATCCGGGCTCATTATCTTTACATGTCATAGCCATCACAGGCGTCTTTCACTAAGGATTGAGAACATGCTTTGGGTATTGGCACGCATCAGGACCTCACTATTTGGCTCTTTGTCCTGCTATTTAATGCCAAGGATACGACGCAGGCACCTCAAGTGGAAGCTGTTAAGCTTGCGCTCATGGGATGTATAAATGGTCCATGACTCGCTCCCGTATAGCAGCGTACTGAGGACGCAGTCTCGATAGACACACATCCTATGGCAGAATAGTTCATTGTATATCCCATATATCGACATTCAATTCTCTTGGCTCTTAAATACATTGATATTCAATCATCGATAATTTTTAATTAAATATCGACGAATATATTGATATCTTTTCAATACTTTAGTATTCAATTATCGGGAAGAAAACTGTTCCTTTGGAGAACAAAATTATATTATAGCATTATAATTTTGTTCACATTGCCAACTACAAAATGCACATTAAATATTATATGAAAAATGTTAACACTTAACAGAATTTAAAATACAAAATACACAAACAAAATGTGTAATGAAAACAATAAAATTAAGCTTTATTATTTAACTAATACAACAGTAACCGTCAGCTGCCTTCATTGATTGTCTTAAGTCTTATCTAATGACACCGAGAACAAGTTTATATATAATAGTCATTTTTAACATTATAAGAATTTAATTTAAAAATAAATAATAATGAAATAAATTATTATTAACATGTTGATTGTGGTTTATAATTTAAATACATTTTGCAAAAACTGTAAACAGTATTATTAGCGAAACAAGGGCAGCCTCATTTTTCGCGTTTATTCTATGTATTTTGTCGCCTGGAATAATTTTCTGATTAAATAATGTTTCAGATTTTTCGTTGGCTTTATAGTGGATTGTCTTGTCTTGTCTTATCTATACAGACGCTCCTTCTAAACAGAAGATTAATGCGTCCACAGACCATGCCGGTCTGTTGGCAAGTGATGCAGTGTTCACAAGCCTCGGCTATAAGGGTTCCACGCATTACCCAGCCGCCTTTATTTCCCTAACTAATATTAGGAACCCATTCGGAGCTGGGTGGACTCAGGGACGCCCTAGGCCCCGGGAACAAATCCTTGCCTTCACAAGAATTCGAACCCGTGACCATCGAGCGCGCATGCCACTTGACCACCGTGCCCGTACAGAAGTATTAAGGAATAAATACTATTTTATAATCTCATTAAAAAAATAATAAAGCTACGTTAAAATGCACTACAATGCAAGAAAATTAGAAATAAAATTATTATAAATAAGAAAAACCCGTAAAAAACCAAGTTTTTGACTATAAATCCTTTATGTACGAGAAGTAACTAAAAGAATGTTCATTATAATACGCAGCGCCAGACCATCCAGAAATACAAAATAGAAGTTGTGTCGTAAAACATGTTTAATATAATACGCACCGATCAGGAATATGTTTATAAAAAGAGCTGTCAATAAAATACGCACCTTATTGCGCGACAGAAAGGTTGTTCAATATAATACGCACCGCGACGCTCTATCTCAAAAAATAGCATGATACATAGGAATAAAAAAAATAATCTAAAAAATCAATAATTTAATTACGGTACATGCGATCGATCTGAAATTTTGATACATTGTTTTTATCATCGGTACGAAACTGCCTGCAAAATTTCAGCTCGCTATCTTGCGAGCAAGTGGGTTAAAAATCGATCAAAAGTTTTGGCGACAAGCAAGCAAGCAAGGTCCGCCGCAGACACCACGAGTTAATATAAAGGATTTAATAACGCACAACGCGAAAACAATTTACAGAACTTACTATAGCAGCATTTCTTTTTAAACTGAAATCGTAGATATCCTTTTTTATTTGATTGTTATTATGATTCAAGTGTGACAGTATTCAATTCTATTGTCTTACAAATATCTGTATAAATCACCCAAGTAAATACAAATTCAACATAATCGTAAATATCATATTCTGCATGGTATCCCAAGGAAATAAAGGGCATCTGTCAAATCAAGCTGCTCGACTCGGTCTCTCTTTGGGTGTTTTAAATTACTCACTCTTGTAAGTCCCCTTCTTTTCTAGATCTATGTCCAAGCCACATTCTCTTTATTTTCAAGTATTGTCAGGATCATAAACGTACACAGATTGTGGTAAATTGAACTGGCCTGAACATTTTATTCCGAAACTTAACAATAATATTTAGATGTTTGGGCGATTTCAATGAGCACGCGCTCGCTCTGCAATGAAAAGAAAAACACGGATCGATATCATTTGCAGCATTGCAGCTACAAATTGAATGGTGAAAGGCTACTGGATTCTAGCCCCACTCCCTCCCCCCCCCCACACACACACATCACCACCAGAACAAAAAAGTGCATGGTTCAATGATACAGGAGTTTACACACCACTAAAAATAATGAAGAAATGGTATCAGCATGTTAGTGTACTTGTCACCATGGCAACAAGGTTGCACTGTCTATTCGACGTTCAGCAATCATGGGCTGAGGAAGATCAGATTCTACAATAAAACACAGTCGTTATGGTTTCAAAGCGTGACCCACTAACGACTCCGCTTCTCAAAGAACCGCTGCCAACAATAGATTTACGTTGAGCTTTTAGAAACGAGAGAATAATTCTTTTTGAATATGGGGAGTTTAAAAATAAATTAAAAAATATTTAACGCATGCCATAAAGCTCTCATATCAGGGATTTAGCATTAATTTCGCTTGAATTCAAATGGAGCTTTGGTCTCAGACTCATGACTGAATAAATGTGCTGACAGTATAATTGAAAATTTTGTGTAAAGAATGGGTCGGCGAACTTTTTTGCCCATTACCCAAAAAAATATATAAGTTTACGTTGACGTTACCCCCGAAGGCGCAAGTCCTGCCCACACGACTCGGGGTTTGTGGGACCGCTGTAATATTCCCCCCTCCCCAATTAATGCATGAATCCAGAGAGTTTTAGAAGTCTGACAGTGTCTAAAAATGAAATTGAAGAGGATTATGCGTAGATGTTTTATCTCAAAACCACACGGATGAATCATATTTCAGGGGCAATTAATTTGTACAATTATAAAGTTTACAGTCGATTATAATGGTTATATTGACTATAGGCCTAACGGCACTGGCCATTCTATTGTATTGATAATTTGGACATAATGTGATAAAGTCGGATAAACACAAAGTTACTTAAACAATTACATTGAAATAGGAGATGTTAGGTCAAGTTTGAGTCTATCTTAAGGGTCCAATGGATTTGCAGTTTTTTAAAAATATTCTGTAGGGTAGCAAATCTTTGTTGGAAAAGATACGCTGTTGTAAAAAGGCAAAAAAGTTTGTATGGCCTCCTCAAGTTCCATGTTGAAAGTCCATTAGGCATTTGACCTCCAAACATGTGTCATATCTTCTTTATTTGCAAATAATTCAATAGTTGCCTCATTATTGGCTCGCTGTTCAAAAAGTGTTTCTGCAAACCCTTGAGGCTCATCTCATGGTACATCCACAATGTCACATCGAAAGGTATCAACAATCCAACTGACATTATGCGAATAAAAAACTAGAAAGTAAACAGTGAATCGCTCTTTGAGCTTCGAAAGATGTCTGATAACTTTATCCTTGATGTTGTCAAAAATTATGTTCCCACAATCTTCCAGGTTCAGAAAATTACTTCTGAAGTAATTTTGAGTACGGACTCTTCCAGGTAAAAGACCAACTTTAAAAATGCCACTAACTTTTTTCATTGTTTTTTTTCCAATACGTAAGCTTTAATCCAAATACTTCAATCTTTTCACTGGCTGAGATTATACTGATATTGTCCCGTGATATTCTTTGTTCAACTCATTCACGTGCTCAAAAATATCAGGTAAGTATTCGAGATGTGCACCCAAATAACATTTCGTAAACCACTCAGCTAGAGCATGCGTTTGACCATCCAGAAATGTTTGAAGTTCAGCTTTCATAGCTCACACTCTGCTCAGACCATTGCCTCGTGAAACCCACCGTACCACGGTGTGATACGATAGGTCTGTATATTCAGTCTCACCATCTTTACATAAATTACGAAACAGTTGCGTTTCTTTGCACTGTCTATGATGAGCAAGTCTGCGGCGTATGCTACGCCGCGGGTCTCTCCAGAGTTCCTTCTTTTCATTCACTTACAGCCGTTTGCCCAAACCCACCCGATTTTGACAACTGTGTCTTTCAGGAAGTCTTCACCCGTCAATAAATCATTAGCGGCGTATGCTACGCCACGGGTCAGCTAGTATATAAAATATAATAGCCCAAGTCCTTTAATGAAATTTACAATATAGATAACATCATGCAGGGCAACATCTAGTTCAGGTTTTATATGTTTCACAAGCACAGCTTGACAATGGATCGTACTGTGGTTTACTTCAATTTTGGGATTCCTCTCTCTTGCGAAAGCCGAAAAATCACGTACACGACCCAACACAGCCGCAACTCCATCAACATACATAGCACTACACTCTTCACGTTTTTAATTAACCTTAACAGAGTATTCATTAACTTAAATGAATTTATCAACTCCTTGACATTGCAATTCGAGAGCAGCCAAAACATTTCCTCTTCAAATTTTTGAAAACCTTTGTAGCAAACAAATCCCATAAGCTGCGCATTACTAATGACATCAGTGATCTCATCAAACTGAATGGCAAATAATTTACTCGCATTTATAGAATGCCTTTTCTATATGGAACCGGTTTGATAGTGGGCTTATCTTCCTAGCGTATACGTACACATGACGGATTTTAAATATATCTAGCAGTTTATATATGTCCCCTATTAGTCTCCGTTACCCCCAAGAATTCACTATTTACCCCAAATGGAGTAATTGACCCCTGTTCTCTGACCCTTTTTGTAAAGGGATATTGAAAAGTAACGATCGACTTTGTCATGAAAAGGACTTAGTCTAAAGCTTTTTATCATTCACCTATTTTGACTTGAATATATACGCACCACACTCGACAGTTTCATTGCAAATCGTTCAAGTGTGAACATAGTCTATAGACTATAGAGGTTC